>JAXQGN010000229.1:0-161209 GCA_037039805.1 Irpex sp. M6601 | reverse complement strand
GCTCACATGCACATCTCACTCCGTTCCTTCTGGTTTTCACTACTTATCGTTCTCTCCTCTGACGTTGCACTACACACCCACTATCCGGTGAAGCTTCTTACTAAATTCTTTGTTGGCTACTTTTACCAGGCTTCGCGGGCCGAAGCGAAGCGCGGCAACCCTTGTTTAAGTCTATCTATATGGCAGACCGTTCCAGTGCGTCTGGCTCAGAAATAAAATTACTTCCTGATATTCAACCCCGCGAACAATCAATCAGACAAACGTAACTCAATCTGGTGAGACACAATGCGCCTGCTGTTCATAATGGATAAGCGCGAATGGGCAAGCAGGGACAACACCACGAACAAAGATGTGGGCGCCACGTGAATGAAGTATCATCGAACATTGTTCTTTGTTCGCGCTTCCAATTATGGGTTGACCTTGTTTATTCGACCTTATATGAGGCGGTACGAGCAGGATCCTAATCTACATCCTTCGTCTGTTCATTGACCTTGTCTCATTGTCTCCTCAGTAGTTCCATGTCCACGTCTCAAGTGCTTCTCCAGTATGGTGCAGACCCATGGGCTATGCGGTTCGAAGATTTAGAGAGCCGTGTCGCTTTTACGACGTGAGTTTGTACCCAGATATAAGCATCATTATCACAGCCTCCTAACATGCCATTTTTATATAGCTCGCTGGTACGATAATTTAGATAACTGTCGTCGATTTTACCGCTTATATCTCGTCGCACAGCTGGAAGAGCAGCCGAACCTATTACTGCGATTAACTCGTGAGCCATCTTGGTCACAGCAACATCCCGATATCATGGGCCCATCCTCCTCTTTCTTCTACTTTGGACCCTCACGAAGTCCAGGCCATCTAGCATACGGCAATAGTGCTCCTCAACCCATGTCCAATTCCATGAGGCGCAAGCGGGACGCTAATACGTGAGTTCTATGATGGTGGACTAATCCAAATGAATTGACGAATGCGGATCACAGCCGCTTCTTTGTAACACAGAGCGGTAAAGAGTACAAATGGAGGCTTTCACCAACAAGATACGAGGTACTAGTGCTTCTACGTCTTGGAAATGGGGTTCGATATTGACCTTCTGGTGCCAGTGCTATGATGCAAAGAATATGCTTGTGGCGGTGTGGGAATTAGCCCAACGCAGCGAACCGTTCTACGCTCGACTTACCCTGAAACATGCTGCTCTGCCGGTGGTGACGGAGCTGTTAACCACTTTCACTCTCAATCGCATCGTGGAAGCATTGAAATGGTGAAGAACTGCTATCAAAGATACGGCCAGTGTTTGTTTCGTTCATAACATTATATCGTTACACTTTTTGTATTATCTACGTACACGCAACATGTAGCACTAGTCCTACAATCGCACAAACCATGTTTTTAGAGATCGTTCGGAGACGCCGTAGAATTCGCGATCGCCCTAGGACTCTTTACGCTTCTACCAAAGTCCATCACTGAACGTTAATGAAGCCTGCATCCGACCTCACTTCCGAACTCGTCGCAGCCACATGAAGATAGGTGGCTCTCACATCTAATCTTCCTGACGCAGTTCCTCTTGCAGTTGTATCAAACGTGACCAATCTGGCTCGTCCTCGAAGTCCTTTGTTCGTCCCATGAACGTTCTGACGATACTCCGCGCCTGCAAACGCCACTTGGAGCCTTCGACCCGTGGACCAAAGTTCCTCAGTACGTCCACGATCTCCTCCACCTCATTCACAGCCTCTTTCCACTTCTGGACATCTGTCTCCCCCTTCTCCATCGTTCCTGCCGTGCTGTTACGATAAACATTCAGGTACATCTGGATGGCTTCTTCCCACAAGCCTTGCAACGTCAGAAGGCGTGCTTTGGCACGGAAGATTCGGCCGGATGACACCCGTGGAAGAATAACGCGGTCCAGGAGGTCGGTGACTTGCCTGAGTAGGCCAAACCTCGGGTTATGTACCGTCGCAGTGCTGCTGTCATCACTTATGGCTCCTTTCTCAGCTTCCTCGCGCGTAGCGGCATCAACGAGTCGTTCGAGGACTTCGGCATCGACGCAAGCCGCTCCGTCCTTTGCGGCACGCTGCTCGACGACACGTGCCAATGCGAGACATGCTTCGGATAGTTCTCCGACGTCCATCGCCACGATCATGTAGTTGGACCACATTTGCCAGTTATCACGTTTAGACTTCAGGCCTTGCTTTAGAGCACGGAAGGCCAGGAGTTTGTTGCTGAACGGCACACGCCCAGACTCAACTTCGTCCGTTCCATCTGCGGCTGATACCTGCGAAAGGATCAATATCACGATGTGTGAGCTACAATCGTTGATAATGGGAGTGGAAGTGTACCTCATCGTCTCCTGTTTCTTCTACTTCGACAACCTTCTGTCCGGCCTCTCCTAACCGTAGATACACGCTCGCGAGATTATTCCAACTCTCTCCATCTTCATCATCGATGCTTACGCAACGTGTGAACGCCTCCCTGGCTCCCTGCCATTCCTCTTGTCGCACGTACGCACACCCCAAGATGAACCACGATCGAGAGTAAAGAGGATTGATCTTCACCGCTTTCCGTAGACACTCGATCGCATTCGGATAGTCTCCTCGCGCAAAATGATAGCCACCCAGCGATCGCATCGCCCGACCAGACGTCTGCTTTGATACCTCCCAAGCACGGGTGTAGTGCTCTAGCGCGTGCTCAGGCTCCAGGTCTCCAAGAAGAGCCCAAAGCTTGGCTTCACGAGCGGCGTCCAGCGTCCGTTTACGGGTGTCCGAGCTAGCTTTCCCCCGAGCTATGACGGCTTCGGCCTCGGCCTTTTTACCCTGCAGTAGATCTCGTACAATCGCGATACCTTTATCTTGTTGGTCCATACTTTGCCAGCACTTAACAACTTCCTCCCACATCTCCAGGCGTTCGAAAATCTCCAGCGCCGACCTTACGACACCTAGAGAAAGGAAGCGAAGCGCAAGCTCTCGCTGCATCTCCCACTTACTCGGCAGAGGCAAAGAGTGGATGTAGAGCAGTCGCTCTGTGACGGCGGAATCTGCGGTGGGCATCTGATCAACGAGGGCTTGTAGTTGTAGAGTCGAACGCTCGACGGTGCGCGTCCGGTGTGCTTCTAGACGGGACCGAAGAAGAAGGGCCATGGTGTGAACAGACCAGTTTCTAGGATGTTCGATAACGCGAGCTACGTAGGGAGACATCTGTTCGGCCGTGAGACCATGGGAAGGTGACATATTCCTGACGTTAAGGCACATCGCGAGGAAGATACACTGATCGAGAGGGTGTAGAGGAGGCTGGTTGGAGGGATCCAGGTGCGCCAAACGAGAGCCTGGGGCTGCTGGCGAAGACGAAGTAAACTGAGTTTGTTCGAGGAGTGTGTCGTCGTTGAGAGCAAGAGTTTCTGGAGTCGGTTCAGGGGCGGTCGACGTCTTCGACGGCTCCCCCGCAGGTGCATCACCGTCTCTTGGCCGTGACTCTGCTAGCAGGACCAACTGCGTAACGTCGTTCTGTTGGAACTTCGTACGCTTTCCTAGAGCTCCAGTGAGCTCGTACTCGAGCTTCACAGCAGCCGCTGCACGAACAAACAGTTCCGCTGCCTGACGGTCCTGCGATAGCTGATGGTCCAACAGGCCTTCTTCAAGCAAGAGACGGCCAACTAGATCAGGCTCCGCCTCTGCGAGTTGATCGAATGGCACCAATGGAGGTAGCAAGTCTGATGGCGGGGCGACGGGTTCGTCGAGGACGTGTTCGTGGATGGACCACACGCGAAATTTCCACCATGCAGCAGTTTGGAGATGAGTAAACGGCGTGCTAAGACAGATCTCAGCTATCCGCAGGAAAAATGGAACTTCTGCTAGATGATAGGCAGGTTCGCCACCGGAAGCAAGCTCGGTAATGGATTTTGTATGCAATATACCCTCGTCTAGCTGCTCCTTCAATGAGTCTGGTACCACGAGGATATCAAGAGGTTTGAAATCGAGATTTGGCCCCGTCCAGTTAACCTGGAGAAAGGCATGCAAAGAGGCGACTGCTAATATGAGCCGCACATATTCCTGCTCCCTGGTATGTTCCGTCTGTGCGGTCAGAGTTGTGAACCATGCTGTTAGAGGTACATCCGCGATGTCGAGTGTTTCGGAGATGGTGAAAACGTCTCGCGCCTGCGGAGAAGTCAAGACCTCGCGGAAAGCGCCGTTGACCACGTTCTTGGCTAGATCAAGCAGCCAACTCGGGCCTTGCACTTGATCTGACCACTGGCCGGTCAGAAGCGATTTCTCCAGAGGCTCGATGCTTACGCTCATAGCGACTTGCTTCGAGTGCTACAAGAAGGATGGTGGTAAGTTCGAAGAGTTGTCACTTACCGAGTAAAGTCGAGCATGTGTAAGCACATCCAGTAAACGCGCGATCATTTCTGAAGCAAAAATTTGAGATCGATTACCAACAACTGGCAAAATATCTGCGGAAGGAAAGTGTTGAAGTACAAGACGAGAGTCTGTCACAGCGGAGGATAGATAAACAACCATTGACGTCGCATGGTTTGTCTACGGGAACACAAGAACAAGCATGAAAAAGCAGTGAGGCAAGAGAAAAAAGAAACCGAAGCGTAAAAGAGTGGTATCCTATCCAAACCCGATAGATAGTAGTTGACAAGAGTTCAAAAGAGTGGATAATCAGGAAATACGACTAGTTAAAATAAGGAACGGGTCCGGCCATAAAAGAATTGCCTGCTGATGCCGTCGGTTGCAAGCTGAGCGACATAGCGATAGCTCTCCTTTTATCTTCCCAGGCTCTCAACGCCTGCAAAAGCTGGACAATCTTCTCTCTTTTGCCTTGCCGAATGTCGTTGATGCTGACAGTGCCCATCTTCACATCGTTATCGAGCAGGAAGTCAAAGAGTCTGAATAGACCATCCAAACGCTCGTCATTCGGCGAAGAGGGGAAAGCTGAGTCTGGTACTGGCGGTGAGGAGGGGGTTCCCTTGATGTCTTCTGCCAGTCGTAGTAGCGCCAGACCACTGCAGAGAGACCCGGATGGGTCGGTGATCTGGTGGGCAGCAGGTAAATGGCTGTTCGCCCATTCAATGAGGTCCCCGTCGGTTATCGCGTCGGGCTGGGAGGAATGAGCGTATGTAGTAGCATCAGGGTTACAGAACTTACGGATGAGCGGGCATTGTTGCTCTGTGTGCGGCGAATTTCGCGGGAGGGTCGTGGGGGAGGAACCTTGTTTGAGGTTGACTTTGCATAGGAATGCGGAGGTGACTGTTGCGGAGCCATCGCAGATTCATGCTCATCTGTGAACACGGTGTCGAGCTTTGGGCGATCTCCGTTCTGGGTTCCGTTAGTTGGCTTATTCTTGTTAGGTAAAGACATCAAGATCTGAGCATCGCGGCTGGATAGTTGATTCGGGTTATCACGTCTGTGTGCGCGTTGCGTTGCTGCTCGTGCTGTTGGTGATGGTGGGCGAGGGGAGGGGTTCATAGCCTGCGCTACCGTCAAAGGAATTGTAGGAATGTTGCTCGATGAGACCACCGGATCTAAGATTTTGTCAGCATAAGATATCACGATACGATAGAATCGCTACGTACTGTTGAAATCGCGGGTGATTGTAGACTTGATCAAAGCCTTCATCCACTCTCGAACGATCAGCTGTTCATCGTGACTGAAGCAGTGTGTCTTGTCAGAGTCATGGATCAACTTGAAGCCATAACGTCCAGGGTCCACTTTCTCATCTGCTACGACCCTGTAGCCTACGATGTTGATGTATCCCTTGATTTTGGTTTCCTGACGAAAGCATGATCAGCCTCATCCTGGAATTCCTGCTGTACGTGTAACGGACATACCGTTCTATCGTTGCTCTTAAGACAATAGAGATGTGGGCCCTTCAGAACAAAGTAACGCAGCTTCCAGGTATTATAGTTCTCGCTCTTCTTTCTCATCCAGCCATTATGATCCGGGGTACCGATTTGCTCTAGGATGCTCTTTCCCGGCTTCAACCCCATGCCAGCAGCACTACCACCGACGGGAGGCGAGCGAGTAGTGACGTCGGTGCTGGAGCTGGTCCTCTTGCGTAAAACAGCAGGGTCCTTCTTGGGCTTCTCTTTCTCTTTCTCTTTCTCCTTCTCCTTGTGGATCTCCTTCTCGTCAGAGATGGGGGTAAGGACATGCCCAGGCTCAAGCGCCTTGAGAGCAACCTGCACGCGCTCTTTCTCCTGGAATTCTGGACCGTTCGCAGTTGACGGTCGACTGGAAGACTTCTTACTGTGGCCGATTCTTCTGAAGCTACTGAGAGTGCTGCGGTCGTTCTCTTCCTCGGTAGCGCTAAATGTTGTATGTGAGCGAAGGGTTACGGTTAGAAGGATGGGAATGGCTTGCCTGGAGATACGTGGCACAGGCTTCCGACTCTTCGAACCCACGTGGACGCCCAACGTTGGCATGCTCATGCCACCGAAAAGACTGAGACGATCGGAAGGTCTAGAGTCGTGACTCTTCTTCTTGCTATGACGTCGAATAGGGGAGCCTCCAGTATGCTCAGCTTGCGTAGATCCAGGAGTTGCAGGAGAATCTTCCTTGGAATGTCGACTTGCATTGTCCCTGATAGAACTGGCCTTCTCTCTCAAAGATGTCGACTCTGCAGAACGTCCGAAAAGCCGGCGCCTCGACACTTTGCTCTCCGTGTGATGGGTTTCGCTCTAAAGGACACAACCATTAATAATCAACGTCAGGGGTAAAGGCGGTTCACTGACATCGCTCAACGCGGTGCGCTCATCTTTGGCTGAGGGAGAGTCTCCGCCAACTGCAGTGGCCTTAAGATTGGCATCGCTGGGTGAAAGTACGAGATTCGATGGCCTTGACTTCTGCTTTCCACAACACTCAGATAACCTATCGACTACAGAGAAGGGATAGTGACATACCGTCTTCGTTGGCGGGGACTCAGGGCGGGGAATCGGTTCGGTCGATGGGAAACCTAGACCCAAACCAGACCCAACCGTAGGGAGAGGAACCGGGAGCGTGTCCGCAACGCTACTACTCGGATGTTCTCTGGCAGTAGAGAAGCTGGTTTGGCTCTCAAGCTGTGCTGGTGTTGGGAAAACCACGGATGGCTGCTCGTTAGTAGCCCATCCGTTCCTGAGAGCCGCAGCCGGGGTCATCGAAGTTTCAGGCACGGGCATGTACATGGGACTTTCTGAATTCATGAAGGAACCTGTGCCTGCCGAAGGCATTCCTCTTGAACTGGGCGCGGGGCTAAAGTTAGGACCACTATATGCCATGGGACTGTTAGCATAGGACTGTGGGACGGAGCTGATAGCGGAGCTATGCATCGACGAATTGTGGGAGTGTCCGTAGCTGAACGACTGCGTCCTGGAAGCGGTGATGTTCTGCATCGGGTGTTCAGGTTCTGAGAACGACGGAGGTCTACGAAGTTCTGCGATAGCGTTGATGATTCGAGCGCGTTTGCCGAAGGCCATAATGCCAAACTCCGTCTTCAAGACATTATGGTCTAGTTCGAGGAGTACGTCACCCGTAATTTCTTGTTCTACGCCATTTTTCATCGTCAGCCCTTGCATTGCCAGGACCATATGCTCAACTTACCGATGAAGATATCACAAACGCCCTGATCGAAACCCTTCGACTTGAGCCAATCAACCACCTCATCAACGTTCCAGTCTGAAGGATGGGCCTTCGATCTCTTATTCGCATCTCGATTTCCGGTAGGGCCTGTGTCCTGATGTATCATGGACATATTTGCTGTAGTGGCGGGTGTCAGCGTCTGCTGGATTCCTGCTGAGCTGGGTCCCATAGAGCCGGTAGATGATATAGAAGGAGAAGGCATCGGTTGGGCAAGAGCTGTCAGAGAACTTCGACCAGGGGAAGTAGAGCGAGCCAGGAACGGCACGGGGTCAATGGATATGGACGTAGGTGCTGCTCGTACTGCAGGAGCGGGGCTTGCTTGGATCGAAGGTGATGCTGCTGGCAGAGGCATGGGCGTGGAAGCGTTATCCTTCAGGGGTGAAGTAGGTGTCATAGGGGTCAGAGCACCAGGAATAGGATATTCGTCCACGACAGGTGCAGGAGGGGCGATCGGTTGCGGATGGACGATAGCGACGCTGGGTGGTTCAGGAGACGAGGAGGGAGCAGGCGTGTCGAATTTGTTGTCCAACCCGTTTTCTGCTGGAGGTGGTGGTGGGGGAGGAGAAAGCGGAAGCGGAATATTCGTCGCCTCTGGGACTTTGGGGAAGGTAAGCTTCTCTGCCGTAGCAGTTGGTAACTCATCATCCAAGTAGTCGTCAGCCTTGCTGGGAGATGGTACTATAAAGTCCTCGGATGGCTCTATATGACCACCTTCACTCTCCGGTAATGATGCTAACGGAGGATTCGTTAATGCGACGGAAGTCAGTGACGGGATCTCAGAGACGTGGACGTGTGGTGTTGCTTCTACGTTCGGTCCCGGGGCGTCCTCATCGCGTTCAGGTATGTGGGGGATGCGTGGATCGGGAGTGTGTGAAGCGCTGCGTCGCTTTGATAGGCGTTTCGAGAACTCCTCTGTTTCTTCATCATGTTCGTCCTCGCTGGAGTCGCTGAGTTCGACATCAATTGGAGGGGCAGATATGCGTAGTGGTGTCACAGGCACTGATCCTCCAGACTCGCGCTTCTGCCTCTCCTCGTTCTGCTGCTGCGCCCGTGCAGCAAGTCTCTGTCTCGCGTCCCTGTGCCAGTCGGTTGCTGCTTCATCTTCTGAGTTGCCCCCCTCGCCTTCCGTCTCGGTCTCAGAACGATCGGTATCTCCGTGAGAGCTTGCGAAACTGAAACTGCGTCGGCCATCATCAGTTCGCCCCAATTGTTCTATGGCTCGTTGCACATCCGTCAATGTGTCCTGCATGTCCTTCTCGCCTTGACTAAACGTACGTTTATGCTCTTCAGGGCTAGGTTCGGACTCCTCTTTCAGAACATGCAGAGGAGAGCTTGTCTCTGGAAAGTCGACAGGAGGTATACTCCGGGGATCCTCAGCGGGGACGGTTGGTACAGGTCGAGAAGTGGTGTAAGACTGCGGAAATAGGCCAACATGGCCAGCCTGATTACGGCCCTGGAATACACTTGTATAAGTAAGGGGGCATAGAGCAAGGATTCACGCAGAAACCGTGAGCTATAGTATTAGCTATACACCATGTGCTTAAGTGCAGAGCAGATGGTGTGCTCGGTCCTGGCCCTGACCAACAGTCATTATGTGAACACTCACCTGCCACCAACCATCCTGGTATACATCATCTTTCTCGACCACTTCTATCTTCTCTCCCGCTTTGAAGGGCACTTCGTCTGGGTTCTCCGGGGTGAAATCATGTAGAGCGTAGACGTATTCGGGCATGTTGTTGGTAGAGAGGAATATACGGGAAACATTCAAGGAGTGTGTAAGGCCTCAAAGCCTGATGAGAGGACCTGTAGGTCTGCTCAGACACGGTGAGGTGGTAAGGTGTGAGAAGGATGAGAATAGGTCGCAGGAAGGACGAAATTCCCTTAGCCGCGGTGCGAGCTTCGCATTGAGCCCGAGTCGGATCGTGGTACCCCACATCACAGGGACCCCGAGTACCCGCAACATTCATTGACGGATGCGAGATCGCAAGACATTGAAGGAACCGAGCACACCAGCAAGCCAGAACCTATCGGAGACTTCATACAGTTCTCCATCTTCGAGTAGGTATATCAAAGAAGCACGGACGAGATAAAATTGGTTATGTACAATATTCGAACAAGCGAGGCAAATAACACAGGATAGCTAGAGCAACACAAGGCCGGCTGCTACAACATCAAGAGGAAACCAAAATTCGTTCACCGAGGAAATTCGACAAAATGGCTGTCACATCTACACCCTTCTTCTCGAGCAGAGCATCGCTTTTCCCGATCACGGGAGTGGCCTTCGTCAACAAGCTCTGCAAGTCCATAGCCATCTCCCCCGTCATACCGCGCCGTAGCCTTTCTCCCATCGTGACCGATCTTCTCCGTGCTGCCCTGCGTTCCTTCTCCGACAACTGTAGCTCAGCTGCACTCTCTTCTGCGTCCATTTCGTGTGAGGGAATCTCCGATTCCGTACGCATCAGCCACATGGCTAACTGAGTGGCGGCATAAAATACGACTGCTTCGAGATTGCGGCGGGTCGCAGCAACGCTCTCTCGAACATCTGGTGGTTGTTCGGCGTTCTTCGAAAGAGCAACTGCGACCGTCTGAGTCGCAGGACGATCAACGAGGTGTCGTAGAACGTCAAGACTGTGATTTCCGAGTTCAAGAAGCGTACCCAAGGACACGGGCTCTCCCAACACCACTTTCGAGTGCTGGTAAAACGTTAGGGGTAGTCAAAGCATAAAATCAAGCGAAAATACTTACCGGAACTATCAGTGCTTGATCTATTGGCCACTCCTCTGGCTCTGCAAGGAGCACGCTTTCTCCACGGCTCACGTTCAACAGCGTGAGCAGAATAGAGCCGGAAAGCCTGAACAGCCGGTGAACCAGTCTTGCTAAGAACGGCCGTCTAGCAAGGTCGAGGATGTCTGATGTCGAGCTGACAGGTGCTGCTTGAGGTCCGTCTGACTCGTATCGTACCCGTTCACTTGCTGTAATGGGCTCGAAGAGGCTAGCCAAGTGGTTCTGGTGCGTCAGCGCGTAGTTGATCTGCTGAAGGAGGAGAAGAGCATCCGATGTAAAGAACTGTATGGGTCGCTTGATCGCATCGTCTGCCCTAGGACTGGACGAGAGAGCGTAGAAGACGTTGACTATCTGCTCCATCTCCTCGAGAAGTGGAAGGGTTAAGGGGTTATCGATCGTCCAAGACAGTGTACGATGTATTTGTTCGCTGTATAGCTGCACCACGGCACAGGCGTCCCCGATGAAGTACTGGCCATGGTGACCAAGTGCGGTAGCCACTCCAGCGATCACAGCAAGCATCGAGCAGAACGCCGACTGAGCTGGACTCCTTTCACCTGGTAGATCAGGGAGTACAGCGTCGATGGATCCTGTTCTGACGGCAGCCGTGAGGGAATTCTCGCTGTAAGCCGCAAGAATACCTTCACTGGCTAGCCGTTCAGCCGCGGATGGTATACTGGCCAGGGCACGATGGAACGACAGCACGTGTGATGAGTACATAGGCTGTTTTCTTGACCTTAGGAAGTCGATGTCGGAGTAGCCGACGAGATCCAGTTGGCTGAATAGCTGCAAGCTTGCGCGAATGACGTCGCTTTGTTGGCATTTGCTGAGCCAAAACGTGGTAGACGAGTTCAGGTCTGGACGTGTGCATTGCTCGAAGACAGCAACTAAAAGTTCCATATCTTGATCGACTTCCGCATCCAGTCTCTGCCGAGCAGAGTCAAACGTTATGCGCAAAGCGTCGATAACGAGGTCCAAGACAGCCTCGAGCATTGATGCGATGGAGAGACGTTGTTCGGCGTTCAAGACCTTCGGTCTCCGCAAGAGACTTCTACTATGACGAGCACAGAAATAAGCAGCCTGTAGGAGAGGTCGATGGAAGGGTACAGGGAGTTGCCCCAGGAAGGATTTGGTCGGCGATTGGGCCTCGTTGAGAACAATGTTGTGGAGACTGTTGGCGAACGATATGAAGTGCTGCACTTCCCCGGGCTTGTCTGCGGTAGAGAACCAGGCGACTTCCAAAAGAGACAGTAGAAGTTTCAAGCGAGCGTTGTGAGCATTTGACATAACGTCTCCTGACCGCGTCTCGCTACCGATATCCGCTGCAAGGTTTGCGGCCAAGGAGAGGACGATAGGTCTAGTGGTGGTATCGCCTCTGGAGAATGGAACAACCTGAAGTAGCAGGAACTGCCACGCCTCGGTTAGAGTAGTCTGCGCCTGAGCCAGAGATAAGTTCAGGTTGATGGACATGAGCGTCTTCTGGATTCCTAGAACCTCCTCGACCAGTAGTGCGGCGTATGGTTGCAGCTTGTGACGAAGAAGCGAGGTCGAGAACGCAAAGTCGTCTCCAAATTCTCGCTCGAGCAACGATTTTTGCACTCTCAGGTGATCCACGACCAGAGTAGGCACTGTGACCTGAGCTCGCTCCTGGAGCTCGTCGTAGAGTGATGGGTCGAACGGGCAAGCCCCGGCTTCAGCGATCAGGTCAGTCATCTGATCTTCGTGTTTGAAGATCGATTGAATCGCCTTATACGCGGCTGGCTGCGCTGAGGCCTGACCTTTGTCTTGCGGTAAAGACATCTGGATGTCTAGCGCGAGAATCGCCACGGCATGGGCTTTCACCGACATTCGATATGCATGGGAAGAGACCGCCGAGTGATGGGCCGAATGTTGAACGCCATCCAACTCTTCAAAATCGTCGGTCTTGTAGTCTGGAACCGGGCCTAGTTCTTCCCTAACTATGGCAGCCAAGCGGTCGAAGAAAGACGGGTTTTCGCGTACCGCCGACAGCGCCTTCTTATGCTCATGTCCGTGCTCCCATACAGTATGAAGGTAGCACAGTACGGAAGCGAGGCCCTGGGGGTTGATCTCCCACAAGTCTTTCCACTGCGCGAGCATACCGACGGTGACAGGAAGAGCACTGAGCGCCTGGGGTCTGGCTGAGTTCTCGATGGCATTTTCTGCTTCCGGACCACTGGGCGTACGGAAACGGCCACTGACAAAAAGACCAGCGAGTGCCGGCTCTCTGTCCACGGCAAGGATAATGAAGTTCCAGACCGCCTTGCGTCGTGCAGGTTCCTCGTACGGATGCATGATCAGTCGAACCATGTTGGTGACGATCGTTTCAGGATTGGAGAGGTGTCCAACGATGGTCGGGGACGATTCCTGAGCGGCGGACAGAGAGACACATAGGGAGAACAGGACTTCCACCGCTGTTGTGTGAACGATACCTCCCATCTCACGCACTTGCGCAATCGCAGCCAAAGCATCGATTGGGTCGGCCTTCGCAGTAGTGGACTGGTAGAGGCCGCTCGAAGCGCGGGTACATAGTGACTGTTCCAGCAGGCAGAGCTTCGTCGAAGATGCTACCTTCTGTTTGGCGATCAGCAGCACTCGTATAAGAATGAGGTGCGCCTCGAGCATGAAGTTCAACCGTCGAGCATCGCCCACTCGCCGCGTCGCGTGGAGGTGTTTCAGAACAGGCACGGCTGCTGTGAGGGGCTGTACCAACGGGTTTATAGCAGAGGTAGTGGCATGCGTAATGAGGGCCTCGATGACTGCTTGACTGAGAGCGGCGAAGGGTGCGTCTGTATAGATCGGAGGCGCATGATGTACGATGTTTGCGTATAGAGCTGTGACCAGTCTACCGATCTCAAAGCGGTCTCCGAGCTGAGAGTACTTCCAGCCCGCGTGCTCTACCCATATTTCCGAATGAACGAAGCGTGTAGCACGCATCAGAACTTCTTCCTTCACCTTCTGCAAATTCGGAGTGTCTTGCAGGACACTGAGCACTGTTGACGAGGCCTCGTTGAAGAGCTGATGAACCAGGTTTAGCAGAGACAGTGTCATGATATACTGGCCGGTCAACCTTTCGCTGGCCAAGACTGCTGAAGTGAAACCAACAGTACGCTCTGAGCCGAACAGCGATGCAGTAGAACGCACGTAGAGCCAGACCCGGCTTGAATACTGAGGGAGCGCGAGAAGTGCAGAGAGTACACTGATCGCCGAGGTGATGAGTTGGGTTCGCGGTGGGTTGCGCTGTGGTTGCGAATGACGTGAAAGAGCGTCTTCGAGGATCAAGGTGGTTAGCTGCACCAAATCCGGAGTCTCAGTCTCCAGCATAGTGTGAGCGTTGATAGTTTCGCCCGACTCCAGAGCCTGAAGAAGTTGCGCCGCGAGTTCTGGGCTGTCCTGCACCACGCTACGAACCAGGTCTAGAATATCCGTCACGAGTACATCGTCGCCCTCTGGTTCTATGTCGACGCCAATATCTTCGAGTTGGAGGACCTGGACGTTAGAGCTGACGCGTGGGCCGAAGTTTATGTCGTGGCTATATCCACCGTTGCTGACTCTACGACGCCGATTGACGTAGTCGGTCAAGATCTCTAAGAGGACCTTCCAACCCGAGTGCTCATGCTGCCACGCCACTGCAACAAAGTCACCGCCATCACCGTTCAGAAGCCGTCCGATGGATTTTGGCGGCAGCGTTGATCCACCTGGTAGCTTGAGAGGACGAAGGTTCGTGTATGTGAGACCTGTGGATACGGAAGACGAAATCATGCGCTCCGGAAGCTTCTCATACTGAGCGTGGGGACCACTACAAGCAGAGACGGGTATAATCTGCGTGAATGTCGACAGTTGGTTCAGGTAAAGGAACACATGTTGGCCACAGATGTCCTTCTGTTCAAGATCCGGAAGACTGGGAACGATTTCGTTCCGGGAATATAGCGGGTCGGTGTCCAGGAATCCGAAGGCCGTCATGGAGCGCAAGAGACGGATGAGAGGTTTAGCTTGTATAGGGAATCGAGCTCGTGCAGCATCGAAGATGGCTCTCCTAGCAATGCCATGGGTCCAGTCAGCTTGCCAGAATTGACAAGTGATAGCGGCAATTGCGCGACTTTCGCTGCGACCGAACAATGCGATCCAAACCTCTACCAAAACGTCGAATTCCGGAATGAGCTCCACTGGTACCAGCTCGACGATGCCAATCAGGAAACCTGTGTCAAAGTAAGCGATGTACAAGACGCATGAGAGAGGGTTTTTACCTTTGAGGACCGATCGATACGCTATCGCGTTATAGTCGTTGAGTGCTGTGCCCATTTTCCACGCAACTGACGTCACCATTAAGGGGGATGCAGTCAGGAGAGTTAGGAGCATCCTCAATAATCCTGCTTCTGGTCGTATAACCGTTTCCGCCATGACAACATGGGCAGGTTCGCGCGTTTTCGAGTATGAGCGATCCACGGGAGGAACAATGGTCTCGTAAAATTGCCTGTACTCCTGTGGTAGCTCCTTTAGGGAGCCACATAACGCGGCAAACCGTAACAGGAAGAAAGCCCACGCTGCATAGGTACAGGCGAATTGGCTACCAGAATGAGTAGTCACAAGTTCGTGTATTCGGAGCAGAGAGTCCGGGGATAACCAATATATGTCTGTGATAGGCGGGTCACCGGATATTCGCAAGCACTGGGGCTCGGCCACCCTCTCCAGTTCGAGGATCTCGAGAGTTATTAGAATCCAGAGAGCCGCCGTATCTTGCGTTATCTGGGTGCATTCTTCGTCAAGAAGGAGAGTCGCATTTGCTTGTATTGAGCCCATGTTCGTGTTGTAGGCGGTTTCGTAGACCTTGACGACTCGAGGCCCATCGCGGGGGCAGTAGTCCCATAACGACCAATACAGCACTTCGAGGAGAGATACTTGTTCCTTCGCGTTTTGTTTCGCCCACAGCGCCGCTTTCTGCACATCGGAGGCGAATCGTTGTGGAATAGGTGCCTGCGTTTTCCGCACGTACTCGGAAAGAACGTCCTCCACAAACTGTTTGCCATCGGGAATAATTTCCGGGAGAATATCGTTTGCTAAGTCCGATATCACAGAGATACCGCTCGTCTGTGCGCGGAATAGAGGAACGAGGGTGCGGAGGGCGAATAGGCGTTCGGAATAGTAGAAAGGAGTGATGGCCTCGACGAATGGTTGTATATTGCCGTCCGCGTGTACGTTCTTATCTCCGGTATAGGCGTCGTTCCAGAGGAATGAGTTGACCAAGATGGCCGCCTCTACTTCGTCAATGCCAAATTCATCACTGACGGCCAGACTGACATTGCGGCGCATGTCGTCCAGTGTCAAAGTCACTGCGTCGCGTAGAATGAAAGTACCGGATTGAACTTTTCGTCTGGACTCTTCTGAAGGGGTACCGAACGAGTTGCATATATTGCGAAGTTGGTGGACGCGGTCATGGATTATATCGGCAACTTGTTCAATGGAAGTTCCCTCGAGGTCGCCATCCACAAGCTTATGGAGGTCCTGGTACGACCTAGAAGCATATTAGGAGCACTAAACTTGCCATTTAGCGGACACGTACACGTCGACGAGGTTTGAACGCTTTGAAGACTCTCCAGCCATGGTGGCAAACTAACCCACGCGGTTTCCTCGCTAATTGACGGCTCGCCACGAACCTGTAATATTCACTTTACCAGGAAGGATGTCAGTCTAAACATTGCATGTAACAAAACAAATGACTTGCAAATGAGTCCCTTCGACGCGAGATGAGACAGGTGCAGTAGTGGTGGCGAGGTCGAAGCAGGTTGTTGGGATAATAGACAGGCGCGCCTCACGGACGCGTTCAGGCGCCTAATTACTTTTCCTCTTCCGTCTGCCACCATGTCTCAGGCCGTCGGCAAGGTACGCCCATTCTACATCTCCAATCGTTACCAAAATGTTGACAGTACCCTCAGACTGCACTTGCTTATGCCAGGGTGTGGCACCATGTAGATGCTTCCGACCGTGTGTTGGGAAAGCTTGCAGAACGGATTGCGCTGGTGCTCATGGGGAAACACAAGCCCATATTTGACCCTAGTGGTACGTAGCAAATCCTCGTTTTTACCATATTAACTGATGTTTATACGTGACTAGTCGACTGTGGGGACTATGTCATAGTATCCAATGCTCGCAATATCAAGGTAACGGGCAGGAAGGCGGAACAGATCGTTTACCGCCACCACACCATGTATCCCGGAGGACTGAAGGAAATAAAGTACCAAGAGATGATGAGAAGGAAGCCGGATGAGGTACGTTACATCCTCATAGGTTGCATGTGCGCAGCTCTGACTCTTCGCAGATTATTCGAAAAGCCGTGTCTGGTATGCTTCCGAAGAACAAGCTGAGGGAGAGGAGATTAGAGAGACTACGAATATTCGAAGGAGAGGACGTAGGTGTCTTCCGGCACAACATCTTGAAACGATGGGAAGACGGAACGCTCCATACTGCACACCCAGTCACAAAACCGCCCTCTTCTACCGCTGCTTGACTTACACATCACTACAATCCTTAAGGACCACCCCTTTCCTACTCAACTCTTCCGCATATTCGGGGTATATGTGACATTAATATATAGTATTCAGCTAGGAACGTAGTCCTCATCTCCAAGACCACTGTTCACGAGATCCATCAAGGCGTCGTCCTCCGTCTCCTCTTCGCTCTTGTTGCTACGTGAAGCCTCCTCCTCGACGTCTCCACCTATTTCCTGCGGGCTCCTCGCATATGTTTCATCAGCCAGTGGTATCTCGCCGTGCTCAATCATTGCATCTTCCCAGCCTTCTGGTATGCGTGGTGATAGGAGGTCTGTGACATGCTGCTGCAATAGCATCCCTGACAAAGAACAAAGAATGAGCAAAGCTTCTGGGATGCTGTGGCCGCTAATTACCTATGGCCATTAGAGCGGAGCCGTCGCAGACCTTGTACATATCTGTCATAGTGTTCGACGCTTGCTCTTTCAATGATGTCCCCTTGAGGGCTCCAGAGTGGGCCGCCTTTGTCTTGTCTTTGTTGCGTTGCACTTCTCGCTGTTGAGCCTCCTCGTCTGAGGACACGGACGACGAATCTGAGCTTTCCTTCTGGTCATACGCCACTGATCGCCTTTGACGTGAATGAGTACTTGTTGATCTTGCTCTGAGAAGTTTCCTCCGTTTCTTCTCTTGCCTATATTCTCTGCTCGAATCGCGTAGTTGCCCCATCTCGGTATAATAGTTGCTCGCAAAGTGGTGTATGCATTTCAGGAGGTCCTACGAGCAACGATAAGCACGCGGAGACACAGAATGTGGGCAGCTTACAGAGGATGGCTGAGGCAATAGTATACTTTCAGGCACGGTTTCCTCGATGGCTTCAACAGAAACGGACGAAGGTAAATCATGATGCGTACTACTTCCTGGGGACCCAAGAAAAGCAAGGTCGTTCGCGAACACTTTCCTCTTCTTGGCCCGAGTATCCTTCGGAATATACTCGTCCTCCTCACTGTCCCCATCAAGCCCTGTAGTCTTGCCTTTGCCCTTGTCAACCGTGGTCGAACCCATGCCACCTTCCTCCCCCACCTCTCCGGCTTGATCCTGAGCCTTCTTGACTGCTAGCCGCGTCAAGATACGCCCAGTTCCTCCTGCATCCTGCGCAATCCAGTTTCCTCGTGCATCCTTCATCGCATATTTTGCTTTCCTGGGTCGCAAGTTTGACTCTGAGTTGATGACTCTCGATCCATCCGGATGAAGTCGTAAGCTTGTGAGATCATGAACCGTACTCCTCCGTTTCTGCTGAGACATAGTGATATGTAGTATCCTGAAATTTCTTGATAGGCGGCACAGCCTGTGGCAGTTGTGGGTACAAGCAGAATGGGGAAATTGTGGCAATGGAACGCCCGCCTTTCTGCTTCGTATGGATCTAATCTAGATTTGGCGCCTACTATACTTGGGTACTCTCGCGTGATAAAGTCCATGCTTCTAACATAAACTAAGTACGTGCAATTGGAATATATCATGAGATACATAGAAACAAGGGTGACATAGAAAATCGAAGAAACGATAAGTTGAACATAAACGTCGACTATCTCAACTCCTTTGGGGGTATCCATTCCGGAATGTTGCCCCACTCGAACTTCCTCGCCTCAAAGGCTTCTCGCGCTTTCTTGGGTATAAGTTCCAGATAATTATCAGGAAGTAGCGCGTCGTATTTGTCAAGGCCGGGTTTGGCCCGTACAATCGACAAGGCGGCGTCCCAGTCGGGTTTGCCATCCTTCATAATGGTATTTGTGGATGTACTGAGGGCTTTCGTAGGGGTTGAGAAGGCGGAGGCTGACTGTTGGCCAAAGGAGCCAAATGTGGAGGCCGTAGACTGTGAGGGTGCCCCGAACGCTGAGGTAGCCGGAGCTTGGGAACCGAATGCGGATATTGACGAGGGCGCTGGACTGGCCGAGCCAAAAGCAGATTGTGGCGGGGGTGCTGAAAGAGAGCCGAACGCAGACTGAGGTTGAGTTGCACCGAATGCGGGTGCGGGGTTGTTGTTGTTTAAAGAGCCAAACGCAGAAGTGTTATTTGTCGTTGCACCAAAGCCCGACGGTGGCTGGACCGGTGGGCCAAAGGCGGAAGTAGACCCCGATTGGGTTTGGCCCGTAGCACCAAATGCTGATGTAGCCCCAAACGTGGAAGGCGCTGCGGCTGCACCGAATGACGAGGTTCCGAATCCTGTTTGGCCGAAAGCAGAGCCGGTCGTCGTGGCAGGGACTTGATTGGCAGCGCCGAGCCCGAAAGATGTTGGCTGCCCGGAGAAAGCGGAGAATCCACCGCCACTGCCTCCTGGCGTGGATGAGGAACTTGGATTGCTCAGCGCCGAGAATGCCCCTCCCGGAGGAGCACCAAAGGCGCCGCCGCCTGTCGTCGATGCACCAAAAGCACCGGTCGCTGGCTTTACTAAGGACGATCCGCCGAATGAACTCTGTCCGAATGCAGATGTAGCAGGAGCGGGCTGGCCAAACGCTGAGGTAGTTGAAAAGGCAGAAGTAGGTTGTGCAGGTGCCCCAAATGTTGAGGTGGGCTGAGAAGGTTGCCCGAAGGCAGAGGCAGACTGAGATGGTTGTCCGAAGGGGGGTGCAGAGATTGACGGGTGTGCGAACGCAGATGGGAGTTGGGTTGTTTGCCCAAAAGCTGACGTTGGCTGCGAGGGTTGCCCAAATGCTGATGCAGGTTGAGAAGGTTGTCCGAAGGCAGAGGCAGGTTTGGGTACTTGCCCGAAGGCTGAAGTAGTTTGCGACGGTTGTCCGAACGCAGAGGTACTCTGCGTGGGTTGACCAAATGCGGAGGTCGCTGCAGGTGCCCCGAAAGCTGAGGCTGGCTGTGGCTGTGCAAATGTTGAACTTCCGAAGGCGGGCGTGCCGGTGGTCCCAGACCCGAATGTAGAGGGGGTGGTATTCGCAAAAGCACCGAATCCAGATGGTTTCCCAAACGCAGATGTAGTGGTGTTATTGCTGGAGTTTCCGAAAGCTGAGGTCGAGCCAAACGACGAGCCACTGTTTCCTGCAAATGCAGATGGAGAGGTTGTTGGATTATGCCCGGTCGCCTGATTGAATAGCTGCTGGACATTCGGCCGTGCTTGGGCGAATACCTGTTCAGCGGCAGCAGTCTTATCGGCTTCGTATTTCATCTGGAAGCAACAGACGTCAGACATAAAGTAAAACATACATTTTACTGGGTACGCTTACATATTCAGCAGTGGTTCCAGCCTTCAATGCCTGGACGGCTCTCACTCGGAGCTCCTCTGGTGATTCGTCCAGTCCACCTATCAGTGTAGGGACATGTTTAGCCGGCCCGTACGAAGTGAGTGGCCACACAGGTTTGTCTCCAGCCAGGTCGTTCGCTATGCTTTCGACACTATTGAGCGAAAAATGATTGAGTCCGTCAGAGGTGTTCAGCCTTAGCAGGGAGGGAGAGGGGCGAACGAGTAGGGGACCGTGATTGCGTTGCTATTCGGGCCTGTGTGCCAGGATTGATCTAGGTAAAGACGATTTGAGCCCGATATTATAGAAACTATGTGACACTCACTTCCAAACCCTGTCTGCCTATTTGCATCCCGAGTATGCTCATTCCTGCACATATTTCCGAACCTGCACGTGCCTTTCAAGAAGTATTGACAAATAGCCTGTACAGCGTGTTACATAGTCAGTACATAGAAGAAGGATCTTATTTGAGTACACACCATTTTGTAGCCGAATCTATCTGAACCATACACAAGAGATGGTGGGGAAGAGCAAAGGCCAGTGTGTCCAATAAGGAGCACGGCAGCAATTGAGCGCCTGTGCCGTTGTGGCAAAGGACCCTGAGGTTCTAGACGCTGGTGGACTGACCGGCCGAGTGACCGAGTCGCACGCAGGCTGCCACATGTCGTAGAGCACAGCGGCGGCATTGGCAGGTGTGCAGCACCCCGGGTCGACTCCCAGCTATCTTGCTCGTCGTCTCACATGAATTGCTAGGATAATACTCTCAGTGATGACGATACTGATGTCCCTCACACGGCCAGCAACTCTCTGGCGAGCTCGGCTCGGCTTCCGACAACTCGCGAGGGGTGTGCAGACTCGAGCACAGGTCGAGCATACCTTGCGAAACGATGAGAACGGAAATTCTGCGTACGAGGGTCCCGCGAGTGTGGCTACCCCAAGACAGGTGTGTAGCATATCCGCCTGTGAAGGAGCTAAACTGATGTCCAGCCCAATGTCCGACCCGCATACTTAGCTGGTGCGATATTTGGATGAATTTGTGATAGGGCAGGAGAACGCTAAGAAGGTACTTTCTGTTGCGTGAGTCTCTTCTATACAGTTTGACTGCCGGCAGAACTGAATATTCCGATTCAAAGTGTGTTCAACCATTATAACCGAGTGCGTGCCAACTTCGAGGCCAGACTTGACGAGGAACATGATGAAGAATGGTATGGTGAGGAAGACTGTGAGTACATACTGGGTTTCGTATGAGTGTCGTTACAGAGCTATACATAGCTTATCCCGGGGTTGCAGCTGCCCGCCTGCACCCGCATCCCCATCGCATCACACCACCTCATATGCATCTGCGGTCTCGAGAACCTGTCCCTGTATTCGAGAAGAGCAATGTACTTGTTATGTAAGCCTTCCTCTCTTCCGCGTAGATTATGCGTCTTATCCCAACTCATTAGAGGCCCTACTGGGTCTGGAAAGACTCTTCTCGCGAAGACATTAGCCCGAGTCCTTGATGTGCCCTTCTCCGTCAGCGACGCAACATCGTTCACTCAGGTATGAGCATCTCGCTCTGATTTGTGGCGTGGAAAGACTATATGATATACCAGGCAGGATGTCAGTACGCTCACCTTCGTGCTTCAACGTGAATTAATAGCATCGCAGATGTGGGTGATGACGTCGAAACATGTATACAACGCCTAGTAAGCACATAGAGCTGCCCATACTTCTATAAGTCTTAACGTGTGATATCTAGCTTCAAGCTGCAAATGGGGATCCATATCGTGCCAGGTAGCTATCCATCGTTCTGACACACGCGATTCAGAACTCATGCAACAAAGTATGGGCATTGTCTACATTGACGAGGTGGACAAGATTGCTCGGAGAAGCGGTCACTCGGGAGGCGAAAGCACACGAGATGTTGGGGGTGAAGGCGTACAGCAGTCTCTTTTGCGGATGATGGAGGGCTCTGTAGTCACCGTCCCGGCAAAAGGCTCCCCTGCAGAAGCACCGCCCGTAGGCAGTGAGGGCCGTGCGAGGAATGGTCCTCAACGAGGTGTGAATATGGCTCGTAAGTACGACAAAGCCTTGCAGAAGGACGTACGCTGAAGTGTGTCACTCAGCGAAACCCGACTCGTACAATATCGACACCTCGAACGTTCTGTTCATACTAAGTGGAGCCTTTGTTGGTCTGGATAGCGTTATAAAACGAAGAGTAGCAAAAGGAGTACGTTCATTTTGTCTGCAGAAGGATCTCTACTGACTTCGTAAACAGTCGATTGGCTTCACGGCTCCTCTAAGCTCGTCGAACGCGGAAGAAAGTTCAAATGGGTTCATGCCATTTTTCACACCAAACAAGAGTCAACCGACTTCACATGTACTTGACTTGGTCGAGCCCACAGGTGAGGCGAACGAATAAAGTCGTCGTTGCTTTGCTCATAAGTGCTACCGATTCATGCATCCATCAGACCTAGTCAAATACGGTTTCATACCCGAGTTCATATCCCGTCTACCCTCAATAACGACGCTCTCACCACTGACACCAGGAGATCTTCGACGTGTTCTGACGGAAGTAAGAGGATCGCTGATTTCACAGTACACTGCTTTGTTTGGGTACTCTGGAGTGGAAATCAAGTTCTCTAGTGGAGCGTTGGATGCGATTTGTATGAAGGCCGCTGAGCGAGGCGGTGGTGCGAGGGGACTAAGAGGAATTATGGTGAGTGTGCGCTCTGACGCATGTCTCGTCGAGGATTCCTGACAGCTATCGTAGGAATCAATATTACTGGAGCCTATGTACGAAGTACCGTGAGTAATTTGCCGGCCGTGTCTATCTTGGATTCAGACTCATCATATGGAAAACCGTTTATAGAGGATCCGTAAGCACGATTTTCCCTCTCTTCTGAGTAACTTTAGCTGATCATTCATTTCCCTAACCTCGCAGACTATACGACATGTGCTCATTACGGAAAGAACTGTCAAAGGACTGGACGCTCCAGGATATTGGTGTAAAGGTGATGCTAACGCATTCTGGGCAGCGTGGACTGCAGAGGAGAGACGTCGTGGACAAACTGTCTGAAAACTACATGCTATTACGTGTATTATACTGGATCGTAGGGCATTAGATGGATACCATTGGTTAGTCAGGCTTAACTTAAATGTATAGCAAGAGCGATCATGATTCTATTGGATATACAGCTTTGTGCATTGTGAGACCAGTGTACAAGCCAATGGTACAGAAAGACGTCGAGGTGTCTGCGTAGGCTACAGAGGGGGGATGTTTGTCAAGGGTTGTGCGATCGATACAATTACTCTTCTTTCTTTTCCTCTTCCTTCTTCTCCTCAGCAGCAGGCTCCTCCTTCTCCTCGGCGGCCTCTTCTGGCTTAGACTCCGGCTCAGCTTCGGCTTCAGGCTTGCTCTCAGTCGACTCCTCAGCAGGTTTTGAAGCAGGACCCTCAGCATTTATCTTCTGAGCATTCTCGAAAGCCTCCTTGAATTGGCCGGCGTCTAGACACAGCGATGGGATGTGGTTAAATTTGGGTTTGTGAACGCGATTTGGTATGTCAAAACTCACTATCTGAGTTGGCAAAGCGAATAGCAAGAGTCTCCGACGTCGCAGGGGTCTCAGCATAGTCCGCAGCGACCTTGTATACCCAGCTTCGGTCCGACCCAATGTTAGGCTGGAGCTTCATGTCGGAGCTGACTGTAGCGACTTGTTAGTATTCGATCGGTCCAGATGTGGTCGTACAATCTTACTGAGATGGTTCGCGCAGACCTTCAAAGTCTTATCACGCCTCATCACGAGACGGACCTTCTTCGTCTCCTTGGATTGCAGTAGTCGGACGTCACCAGTACCACGCTCCTTCCACTCGGACGCATCAGCAGCAAAACGGAAAAGCTTTGCGCGCCTGAAGGAAAGAAATGGTAGAGATAAGTCGCGTGTTATTTCAAGGAGATAATGATACGCACATCTTGAACAGGACATCCTCGTCCTCCTCCAGTGTCTTGACTTCAACCTGCTCAGTGAGCTTGATCACGGGCTCAAACTGGGGGTCATGCTCCTCTTCACCCTACACGATGCAAGTGGTCAGTATTTCCAAGAATCGTACAAACTCCGGTGGCGCAATCGTCTGCAGCATCGATGGGAGTGGCCTGCGCGTCCTTTGAACAGATCGAACACTTACACGGGGAGCAAGAGCATCGAGAGGTTCAGACATGTCGTGAGATTAAGTTTCGTTAAAGAGTCGAGAGACGTGAAGAACGCAGAAGATGAGAGTTGAGAGAGAAAGCAAAAGAACAGTCGTCGCGTGCAAAGAGCTACACAAGATCATCAAAGTACAAAGGCGGACCCCGGAACTCCACACCGCTCCAAGTTCTTGGGGTCCCTGCTTGCCACCGCTGTGAACTCTGCGTTGGCTGCAGTTACGAGTGTTCACGACCACCTCCTTCACGTTCTACGACCATGGCACGACACACCTCTGGAATACTGCTCTCACTATGCATATCAGTGCTGATTCTCTTGCCTTCCGTCTTCTCGCACATGATCGAGGTCCCGGCAGCGAAAAAGGAATGCTTCTTTGAGGACCTGCACAAGAATGACAAGGCATGGCTACCATGGTATCACGTACAACATACACCCTAACCGGAAGTCTTAGATGACAGTCACGTACCAAGTTGGAGGTGGCGGGCACCTGGATATAGACTTCTGGGTATGTGGCACATACAATGTACTGGCACTCATTAACTTGGTTATATGCGTTCTCCAGTTAACAGGGCCTGACGGTCACGCGTTGGACAAACATATCAAGAGATCCACGGGTACCGTCTCGATAACGGCCGAGCATGACGGACGACATGAATACTGCTTTTCGAACCAAATGAGCACGGTGATAGACAAGCTTGTCAGGTACGCCATCCACGTTATATGTCCCTTACCTTGGCCAACACGTCCAACAGCTTCAATGTACATGGCGTAATATATGTAGATGGCGACGGTACGGTCTTCCCTTGACTGAGTTGCGCGTACCCTCATCGGTGATTACAGACACTATTGCTCCCATCGAACGTGAAATACGTGCGCTCGCTGGTGGTTTATTGTCTGTCAAGGACGAGCAGGAGTACATTTCCATCCGTGAACGGACACATCGCAACACAGCGGAGTCGACAAATGACCGTGTAAAGTGGTGGTCTGTTCTTCAGTTTATCATTCTCTTCTCGGTGGTCGCATGGCAAGTATACTATTTGAAGGTATGTCACCTGTGCCTGTTCTCCGTTCCGGCGCATACTGAAATGCGCGTGCAGTCATTCTTCGAAGTAAAGCGTGCCTTCTAGGATACTTATTTCACGATATATCTTATTACCCTGGTTATTTGTCCCGAATGACGAGATGCGCGCGGAGCGCCACTCATGTTTTCCGTTGGAACAACAAGCAATGCTCGGCTTCGGTATCTTGATTTTATTGGGGGTGAGTTGGAGAATGAGCTGCATAACGGATATACTGCTCTGCCATTCCGAGGTACGAGTTTGAGATTGATCGGACGCCGTCGGACTTTTGACATAGCGTGTGTCCCAGAATGGTCATTTTGTGTCACTCAAAATGGAAATTTTGCGATTGACCGTAGAGATGCTCCACTTCGCATCGTGGTCAATCTCGTGACGAACACCCTCAAAACAAACCGTCTTCTTTGCCGGACCATGATCTGAATCTCAATCCGCAAATCGTGCATTCGACGATGACAAGTGGGGTGATGTTCACACCCACCATACAAGGTTATGTCGATTTTCACGAGACTTCCTCCATCAGGACGTGGAGCACATACGGTCCTGCCTGCCGTTTTGCCGCCCAGTTCACTCAAAAAATGCAGAAGCACTTCTCAATACATCGGCGTATATAATAGCATGGGTGGTCAGAGTTGCACGCCCACGCTTGACGTCGTGGTTTATAGCCTCATCCCACCACTCCCCACCTCTTCTCGCCATGACCACTCTTCCCTCTTCATCACCCTCCCGAAGCCACTCGCGCTCGTCCTCAATGGAAGAAGGCAGTAAATCCGAGAAGGGGCGGGATGTCAACATCACGGAGAACGAGATACATGCTGCGAAGCCTCGCCTCCGGGGCCGTAAATTAACGGCGGCACTGGCTTTCGTCGCTGGAACTGGATTCACGCTCTTTGGGTACGTGTACTTCTCATAAGTCGCCCATGAGTGCCACTCAATAGCGTCTGCAGTTACGACCAAGGTGTGATGTCTGCACTGCTAACAGCAGGACAGGTGAGGACGGTTGCACAAGGACGTGTATCCGATTCTTACTAACGCTATACTCGCCTTGTAGTTTGAGAAGGTGTTTCCGCAAGTCGTGGTGGGCTCGAGTCACCCAGACCATGCTACCCTTCAGAGCTTCGTTGTGGCGATATACGTGAGTGTCCGTCATGTGAGCTTTCGGTGACCAGCTGACTTGGGTGCATCAGGAAATCGGCTGCCTCGTTGGTGCATTGTCCAATCTCTGGATCGGGGATCGCATCGGTCGTCGGAAAACTATCGTCCTGGGCGGTGTTATTATGATTATTGGCGCAATACTACAAACAACATCCTTCAGCTATGCACAGCTCGTCGTTGCGCGTATTATAACTGGTCTCGGGAACGGTCTCAATGTGCGTTAAGGCTTGTTATAGATCATTGTGGGACACGCTTTCCTAACCCGTGTCGTTTTCGACAGACGTCGACGGTCCCGTCTTACCACGCTGAATGTTCTCCTGCGTCTAGTCGAGGGAGCTTTATCATGTTAGAGGGTAGTCTGATCACATTTGGTATTATGGTCTCGTAAGTGTCTCTCACATTCATAGTGTCATGCGAGTATTGACGGGCCATTCTCACCGACAGTTACGTGCGTGACTTCCAGTGCCTAGAAATCACATGAACTCACTAACTCGGTCCGTTGTGCATTCAGTGGATAGACTTTGCATTGTAAGCGGACTTGTTGTCGGGAATTGTGCCAAATATTCACAACGCTCTTGACAGATTCTGGGCAAAGGGGTCATCTGCTCAGTGGCGAGTACCCATATCACTCCAAATACTCTTTGCGATCATAATGATTGTCGGAATTTTCTTCGTAAGTTCGCACAGTCTCTTTGACGGCGCAGCCATTTCTGACTAGTGTCTACTAGCTCCCTGAGTCACCAAGATGGTATGTCACGTTAAACGCAGAAATGAGGAGATCTTCTGACCTGGGTTTGTTAGGCTTGCAAAGGAGGGTCGCAATGCCGAAGCGTTGGCGGTCATTTGTGCGCTTGAAGACAAAGACCACACAGATCCGTCGGTACAGCAGACCTATCTGGGTATCAAAGAAGCTGTCGCCGCTGAGGCGCGTACTGCCACGGGAAAATCTGCGATCAGGGACCTTTTCTCTGGTGGCCCCAACCAGAACTTCCGTCGTGCTGCGTTGGGAGTGATCATTCAGTGCTTCCAGCAGATCACCGGAATAAACATCATCACATAGTGAGACTCTCATATCTTTCCGTTTATTTCTGTACTGATTGTGTCTTCAGCTACGCCGTACGCATGCACTTCACCAAGCTATGAAGATTACCTACTGAGCATTACCTCCCACAGACTATTCTGTTCGAACGTCTGGGACTTGGGGACGTTGACTCTCGTATCATCGCTGCGTGCAACGGCACGGAGTACTTCCTTGCAAGTCTCGTTGCCATTGCGCTCATCGACCGTGTCGGACGGCGGCGACTCATGTTGTTCGGCTCGGTCGGGCAAACGCTAACTATGGTCCTCTTGGCAATTCTTGGTAGTATCGACAACTCTGCGTCGCAGATAGTTTCGTCGGTACTGCTGTTCGTCTTCAACTCGTTCTTCGCCGTCGGCTGGTTGGGGATGACCTGGCTGTATGTGAGTACACGATCTCCGTCCTTGCATCATTTCCAGGCGATTGACTTCTACTGGCAAAGCCTGCCGAAATCGTCGGTCTCCGCATCCGTGCACCGGCGAACGCTCTAGCTACAGCAAGTAATTGGACCTTCAACTTCATGGTCGTCATGGTCACTGGCCCCTCATTCAATAACATTAGCTGGCGCACTTATATCGGTAAGTGAAGACATTCAGAGTATTTGCACATTTACTCATCACTTTCTGTAGTCTTCGCTGCGCTCAACGCCTTCATCATACCCGTCGTCTACTTCTTCTTCCCCGAGACCGCAGGAAGGTCCTTGGAAGGTAAGGATCCCTACGTGGTCATGTCTTATCACGCAATAACTCATCACGCCTCTTAGATATGGACATCATCTTCGCCCTTGCGTACAAAGAAGGCGTGTCCCCTGTACAGGTTTCGTTGCGCAAGGACCTGCCAACAGCAGGAACGCCAGAGGCTGACGAGATCCTCGGCATCTCAGACTCGTCAAGCGAAAAGCGTTCGCGAGAGGGAGAAGAACTGTAATACTACACACTGAATACCCCATGTATCAATACAAGTAATTTCGTTCGAAAAGTACAATTTGTTTGATTATCGAGCGATGTCCCGTTTCCGTGACTAAACTGCGCTCCAAATGTTCTTAGAAATACTGGTCGCACAGAGTCCTACAAAGCCACGGAGGACATACCACCTAACTTCTGGTTACTTACTCACTGAGCCGGAGGTGAGCAGACCCAGCTGACATCAACCCCGCACATACATACACAACTGCATCTCTCAGGCCGCGTTTATCTCTCATTTGAAATGACATGAATCCGGGAGCAGTGCTTCTAGCCTGTGTACCGTGTATGATGATGATGGAGGACAACGGTTCACCGCCTTCGACTGGGGATACTAGCGCCCGAGAGTAAGTATAGTACCAGAGATCGAATACTTTCCTATCCAGCGAGCAGGGATTCAGCGCAGTCATGTAGTCCTAGAATAGCTTACCCAAAAAAGATCAAGGGGTCTTTGCCAGCCTATAGTGCGCAGCTATATTAAATGAGCGTTTCCAAGGTAGAAAGTCTGTAAATGCAACCTCCTCGAAGTTTGATGTCTGACGCGGGCAGTGCAGGATATTACAGAATGTAACTGCGTCAGCTGCGCCGCCCTGGGATGACCGCGAATCGATTAATGTACTTCTACTTCAAAGCTGCGGAGTACCTTACTTGTATGTCGTTTAAAGCAGGTGTGTTGGATGAATCTTCTGCACGCTAAAACACCGTGACTCAGCCCAATGCCTTCTGAGTCCAAGGAAAAGTTGCTGGAGCTTTCTAACGAACTCACCTTGGCATACGAAGAAATCGGAGACCCCTCAAGCAACAACGTCGTCATCTTCTTCCATGGCGTCTTCAGCGTAGGGACCGCCCCATCATCACTCCCTCCCGCACTCGCATCGCGACAACTGCACTATATCGCGCCGACGCTGCCAGGCTGGGGAAACTCCTCGCCAGTACCCACGAACATCACATACCACGATTACCTATATCGCTGTGTAGCAGCGCTCCTTCAGCATACACACCCGCATCCTGAAAACCTCAGACTGTACCTTGCAGGCGGGTCGTTTGGCACTGCCCCAGCGCAGATATTATACGGTGCGCCGTACGACAAGTTCCCACTGGGCAAACACATCGTGGCCGTACTCCTCATCGCTCCTTTCTCTCCCTTCCACTGCCACGAGAGATACGCGAAGTGTCTGTCTTGGGTTAGCTGGCTCGGTGTCGGTCCACCAGCCAAACTCGTACCCTTCCACGTACTTCCTCGCATCGGTGTCCTGGCTATCCGAGGAAAGATCAGCACGCCTGAAGGTGCGAAGAGCTTTATCAACGAGTTTGTGTTCAAGGATATGAAGTCGAGGGAAAGGGAGGCGTTCAGAGCGTGGAAAGAGAGGAAGGGGCTAAAGGACGGAGAGGAGCTGGACGAGATGGCGGATGGAGTGTATCGTAGCATGTTGAAAACGACTGAAGGGTTTGTCATCACTGCAGACGTTCTGCACTCCGGGTGGGGAGGGTATAGCCCTGCGGCGCTGGACGGGAACCATGCCAAACCAGTGTTTATGGTCCTCACGAGGGAGGATAGGGAGACGCGGATGATGGGAGAGTGGCTGGCAAGTCAATTGAAGTCTTCGCTCATCAGATACGAGGAAGGAGGACACCTTGGATCTTTGTTTGTTATGGATAGTATTTGGGAGGATTTTATGCAGCATTACTATTGAAAGCAAAGTATGATAGCGTGTTACGCTCAAGCACAGCCAAGCACTCTAGATTTGTAAAACCACGTCAGGACACAATAGCAAAATTTATAAATGATAACGCTCACAGTATACATAACTGAGCAGATTCGTTTACGGGTAATTTATAGGCAGAAGACCACGTTCCAACCTCGCTAACTATATTGCCAGAAGTGAGATGGTGGCGGTAGTCACAATCACATCGTTAGCCGCCCTTGTACAGTACATGGAGCGGAGTTTAAACGGTCCTTAACGCGTTGAGGCGCGTTTGTTCTGACCATTGACGCGTTCTTGAGCTATCTCAACGCATATGCTCTATAGTATCAACAGAACACGATGGTAAGACAATATGAAGGAATCAGTATGGTGTTCACAGAGTTGTTGCGGTATGAGGTGCGTCGGAGATTGAAAGCGCGTACCGTGGGAATGTTGTAATTGCTCGCGTCAAACACCAGTTCGCGGCTGCTCATTCCAACTCTCCTCATCTCCCCTCCCCTCTACCACCCTCTGGTTACTTGTGTTCTTCTTCCTTGTTTCCTTCTACACGTAATACCCTAATTGGCAGAATGTCTGATCTTTATACTGCCCTGCGTGTCTCGCCCAGGAAGAAGCGTACATTGCCAGAGGACGACGACAATCTCCTCACCCCCAAGCGGCTTAGAACAGAGTAAGTATCTCAGTCTAGACTTGATATGTTATCACAATCTAATCTATTATTTTAGACTCCCTACACCCCCTGCAACGGTCACTCGTAAGACCGTCAAGGGCAAGGGTCCGTTCGCGCCGCCTACTGCGATACCTTTACCATCACACCTCGACCGCCTTTCCAAAGTCCAAACTGCACTGCAGCACGCTCTTTCACATGCACTCGCGACACACGCTATGTCTCCCTCCTCAGAGACAGGCATCGTTCGTAACGTTCTCAACCACCTCTCGCTCAACACCTACACAGGGTTGACGACTAAATTCGACATTGACGACCTCAGACGGCTATGTTGGATATGGGAATGGGACGGCAAGACTCTGCCGTCTAGCGACCCCAAATTTGACGCGTCAGACTTCAAGGTCAACGCCAAATCTCAAACGAAGGTTAAGGCAGACGACGAAGATCGCAACCCCTTCTTGGACGATAAACCTGTTCCCACGCACGCGTCAGATTCCAAGGGCAAGGGAAAGAGCAGAGCTACCGTAGTCGACGAAGATGACAACCCCTTCTTAGATGATAAACCTGCCCCCACCCACGCGTCTGACTCTAAAGGCAAGGCCAAAGTCAAACCTCCCGCAGACGAGGAAGATGACAACCCGTTCTTGGACGTTAAACCTGCTCCCACACCTGCCAAGGACTGGACGCGGGGTGCAATGGGTTTTATCGTCACCCAGACCACCCATTACTCCAAGACTTCCAAGTGTCGCGTTCCCGCATATGGTATCGGGGTGGAAGTCGAGATGGACATTGACAAGGATATCACAAGTGGCATAGCAGCCGTGGCCCGCTGGACGGCCTCCAGCGAAGATCGCAAGAAAGAGTTCCACAAGAAGCTGAAGACCTGGGTTGATGTACGTATTTACTTTTCATCTATCGTACATTATGTGCTCATCCTTATACCCCGCTAGCTGCATCAATTTGTAGACCCCGTCCCAACCATCCCCATGGCCCAGCTTCCCCCTCTCCCGACTCCCAAGCAGCCTTCCACCCTCACCCGTCTACTCGCCTCCTCCTCTCCCAAATCCCCCTCCTCCGCCTCTATACTCGCGACACCCACCTCACCCAGCCCGTTCTCGAAATCACCTTCTAAATCACCCTCCAAACGCCCACAACGCGAATTTGCAATTCCATTCCCCATCACACCCTCCAGCAAAGCAGGCAGCCCATCCAAGAGTCCTACGAAGAACTCTCTCCTGTTCCCTCAGACGCCTTCTACCCGTGGTCGTCTATACGACGCGTTCTCCACTCCCACCTCCTCTCGTACACCCTCCACGCCCTCTACATCATTCAGCGACACCCCATCCTCCTCCTCCACGTCTTCGTCTTCCATCCCATCCACACCCGTCCACCAACGCGGCCCCTCCGCCGCCACAGCCCCCGAAACCCCCTCCTCCTCCCGGCGCGCCGCCATCTACGAACGCATCCGCCAACGCTCCCTCACAACCGCCACCCCCACCAAACCCAACCCCTTCAACAAATCCCTCACCGGCACCCCATCCACACCGCGCATGTCGAAAGACGCACTGCTCAAACTCTCCCAGGAAGAAATGCGTCGACGCTGTCTCCTCGGCCGGCTCAGTGGCGTCGCTGAGTCCGTTTGGATGCTCTTTTCCAATCCTGCTGCTAGTTCGTCGACGGCTAGTACGGGTACGAGGAAGAGAAGGGCGATGCCGAGTAAGGAGGTGGCGGCGGCCGTGATCAAGAGCTCGCCCGTTCCGATATCGAGCGCGGAGGCGCAGGAGTCGTTGGACCTCCTCGTTGATCTGTGTCCATTCTTTTTGAAGAAGATGGATGTGGGGAGTGAGGAGTGGTTGGAGATGCCTGCACCTTCCACTTCTTCTTCTTCTACGAGTGGTTCTACTTCTACTGCTGAGAGCTCTGTGGATGGGAGCCCGCGGAAGGTCCCTGGTAGCCCGCTGAAGACTCCCAGCAGCCCTCTGAAGCCCCCCAGCAGCCCGCGAAAGACACCTGGTAGCCCTCTCAAGACCCCCGTGAGCCCTGGCAGGATCCGAGGCAAAGATGACAGCGCCGAGGAGCTTCTCAGTAGGTCGCCTAGGCGGGTGAGACGGGAGGGCGGTGGGTTGCGCGAGGTGAGGGAGAGGATTCGGAGGGAGATGGAGAGTCAGGATTAGTCCTCGACGCCACGGGCCTCGTGAACATGCTGCATTTTACTACGTAAGTACGAAGACTATTTTTTCTGTCATGTTAGCGCATGTATTTCAGTATCTAGTCGATGAGCAATACGAAAGTTGTTATGGAGAATTCGAGTAGTCCTGCTGTGCGCGGTCATATGTGAAGTTGATGTTCAGGTATTTGATAGATGGTATACATGTAGATACAGAAGTACAACGAATAATCAACGACACAAATTTACAAAACCAGATATCTCTATGTAAAAGATACGGGCACCCTCATGAAGCCTCCTGGGCCTTCGCCACCCTCTCCCTCGCCTCCCTCTCAAACACCCCACAATCAACCACCCTCCCCTCCCTCCTACTCCTCTCCGCCGCAAACACAGTCAAATGGCTCTTCACAACATCCCCCACATCCGTCCCCAGCACCTCCTGCCTCCCGCTCCTCACGGCCTCCACAAACGTCCGAATCAGCCCTAAATCCCCGCCCCCGTGCCCGCCGCCCTCGTTCAGCGGCGTGTGCTGCACCGTGGTGCGCGTGCGGAAGTCGGTGACGGTGAAGGTGGACATGTCGCCTACTATTTCGCCGTAGGCGAAGTGCAGACGGGTTTGGCGCTCGCAGATGAGGCGGGTGTGGGCGATCATCGTGAAGGAGGCCGTTGTCCCGTTGGAGAATTCGAGGTTGACAACCTACGTGTGCATGTGAGTCAGTTGCGGTTGGCTATGATTGAAAATACTTGTACGAGACTGAAAGACGTACCTGGTTGTCGCAGACGTCGTTGTCACTTTCATAGACACATTGGCCATACCGGGAAGTCTTGAGTGCGTCGGCGATGTTCTCAATGTCTGGGATACCATCAACAATGGTATCCGCGGGCCAACCCTTGTTACCCTGCTGGACCGGCTCAAGGTAAACTATCAACGTGAGTCCATGCTAAGTACTCGACACATTAGGCTAGAAATGAAGCGAGATACGCACTCTTCTTCGCACTGTACGCGCAGTCGCGTTCCATGGGACACTCAAGGCATCGAGTCGCTGAGCCCGCAGCCGCTGGTTTAGATGCTTTGCGGAAGTGCTGCAAAGAGCCGAAGGAGGATACCCGTGTGGGTGTCGATGGGTTCAGCCAATGACACATGATGTCGATATCACTGAACGTTCATATGCGGTGTGAGCATACAATAGAAAGCTGGCAAATTGAATATGATGTGAGAAGCGTACTGGCAGGATTTCGTCATGAGGGAAAAGCAGCTCTCTTCTTCTTTGCGCCAGTGCCCACGAACGTAGGAGTGTGCGAAGTGGTAGTAGCCCACTGGCTCGATGTGGACGATGTTAATTAGAGGACCGAGCTCGCCAGAACGGATGATCTTGGTCAGAGCATGATTGTATGGGGAATATCGCAGCACTATTCGCGTGTTATTCGAAACATCCGTGCCTGAGCAGGAAGATAGGAGCGTACCATGTCCCATCCCGAAGATGATCCCAGCCTTCTTCACCGCAGCCTCCATCTTCAGACAATCATCCAGATTGGTCGACATCGGCTTCTCACACAGAATGTGGTACCCCTGCTCAGCAAACGCAAGACAAACTTCGAGATGCATCTGGTCTTGCACGGCAATAATGACAGCATCGCTGAGCCGTTTGCCGACTGTCTTGATGGTCTCTGCGGACGCTTGGTGCAGCTCCTGCCATGAGTCGAAGACGAGGGTCTGGTCTATGTTATGTGCGGCGGCGAAGTGGTTGCGAGTCTTAGGGCGCGGTTCCGCCATGGCGACGATCTTGCACTTGGAGGGCTCCTCGATTACATATCTAGCGTACGCCTGGTAAGCGGAGAAGGTTAGAGTTCTGTGTACTACTGAGCGAGACGAGAGCATACCTTGCCTCGCTGGCCACATCCAATGACGGCGATGGTCAAAGGGTCGGAGGCGTTGGCGAAGAGAATGTCTTTACCCATGGCTGCGGTGGTGGTAAGAGAAGAAGGAGAGGTGCCTGGGCGGAAAGCCTTCCAGAGGCTTTTAGGGTTATGATTCCTGAACGCCATAATTGAATATCGATATTGCAGGTACGGTCCGAGAGTCGAGATAAGTCAGTATCACGCGGACAGCCTTACCTTGCCGACACTAGCCACAGATGCGTCGGACGTCCAGCACGACTGTTATCGCAGTCACAGTCGACGGAAGTATATGTTATCTCTGTTGCAAATCTGCGACTGCGTGCATCGTGCCCGTTGCCAGCTCGTGGTACGAAGAAGGAAGAAGACCGATAATATTGGCCGTACCAGTGTGCCGCTTCAAATCGATCACTTCTGATTGGCCCAAGGTCAAAAGCTCGCTCAATTGCCCCTTATAGTAACTTCTACAACTCAACGCCATCTCTCTGTGGCTGTCACGCAAGCAAGCCAGAGCGTCGACATAACAGAGTTTGGCTCACTAAAATGCGTCTGAAGATCATCACCACTGACACGACCCAGAGACCGGAAAGGTGTTTTCGCACTAAACCCCCAATACCTTAAGTATGTATTTTGAGAGGGATAGCCTGAGGTTGCCTTCTCACCTTCGTTCCTTACTATAGCACTGCACAGAACACGAAGAGCCAGTACTCGTACAATATACTCAGGTAGGAGACATGCTATTCTTCCGGGCTCGAGGGGAGTAATGATCGGTGTCGAACAATGCTATCTGTTTCAGGTGAGAATCATATGCAATGTTACGCTGTGCTTGGTTCGTTGCAGCGCTGGTTTCGGCGAGATTATGACCAGGTGCCCAGGAAAGGTTCAAGCACAAGCCCGACGCCTCGTGTACTAAGCGCTCAGCGCTGGGCGCTGTCTCCGTGGACATCGGCGACTGACCTCTTCGAACCACCATCACAAGGCTACTTACTCCGAGCGAGCTCAGCTCAGCTACCGCTGCGTATGCAGACTTCTTAGCCATGGCCCACTCTCCCATATCGCTTTATAATATCGGGACCCACGTCATCACTTGTCGCTCAGGAAAATACGTTACCAGATAGGAAGCGACTCTGTCGTACTTATCCATGATCATCGTTACTCCGCCGAACATTGAACCTTGAAACGTTGCAGATGCAATACCGTGACCCGTAGCATCACTGTAGGAAATCTACGTGATGTTTCAAGCTTGAGGTATACGTAACGTTCTGTGCCACAAGTCAAATTGGCAGTAGCCGTGCTTTTTACACACAGGCAAGTGTCGCTGCATATACGTCATAAGTCCTGGATTCTGATGATAATTTCACCCCTCACAGCTTGGAGAGAAGGTCTACATATTTCGGATCTGTTCGCACTTGAAGTTGCCGTGCTTTTCGCTCTCCATTGCTAACTCTCATGCCTTTCACCATCCACGAGATGGGACCGCTTGTCATTATCCTGGGTCTCTGCTCTTTTGCTGCATGGATAGCTTTGCGACACAGAAATGGAATGCAGATTCCAGGGCCACGTCCTCTGCCGGTGATTGGGAACCTTTTCGACTTCAAGCCTACCGCTCCTTGGGAAACCTTCACAAGCTGGAAGCTACAGTACGGTAAGTACTAAAACCAATAATTGCAGTTACATAGGCTGATATTCTCGTAAGGCCATCTTGTTGGGCTGCGAGTCTTAGGAAATAATATCTTGGTCCTGAACGATCTGAACACCATCAACGACTTCCTCGACAAGCGCGGTTCCAATTACTCTCATCGACCAGTATTCACCGTCGCTGGGGAGCTAATGGAACTCGCGAAGGTGCGATACATGGTCTTAATACCTGTCTCGGTAGTCGTTGATCCTCGTAACGTAGGGCATGGGTTTTATGCCCTACGGATCGGAGTGGAGGGCCTCGAGGAAAATGGCAAATCTTGCTCTCAGCCCTTCCGCCGCTAGAAAATACCACAGCATACAGGAAGAAATCGCAGCTATGTTGGCCATTGATATCTCAAACGAAGAAGATCGATTTTTTGAACTCGTGCGCATGTGAGTGTTTTCAATCCTGCTATATTGCCATTGTCTCAATACGTACTGTCTACCAGGGCTGCAGGCCGTCTCATACTATCTATCACGTACGGCATCTCCGTAACCACTCCGAATAGCAAGGTATAGAGTGACCATTTGTCGTGGACGCACACTAAGGAATATGATTAGTACATCACCCACGCAGAGGAAACAATGAAGTTAATCACCGAGTCTACTATCCCTGGTGCTTACCTCTGCGACCTCATTCCAATCCGTGAGTGCTCTCAAGGCGTTTTCTATCTTGCGCTAACCTGTACTTCTTTGCTCAGTCAAATACCTCCCATCTTGGATCCCGTTCCAGCGTCAGGCTGCGAGGGGGAAGAGAATGATAGCCCAGTTTGTCTCTGATCCATTCGAAGCCGTGAAAAAGGACATGGTAAGTTGTGTCGTTGCCCACTCTACCCGGTACTTATAGTGCCGATCCAAACAATTTAGGAGTCGGGGACAGCCCTGCCTTCTCTCACAGAGGATCTATTGAACAGGTCGGATGACGACCTTGATCGTTCCCACTATGAGGATCTAGTAATGTGGACTACTGGTATGTTAGGCGATATAGAGTTCTTACGATATAACTGACGGTATCGACTTTGGTAGGCTCTATGTATGGCGGTGAGTCCAAGTTGTTGCCACAAGCTCAACGCCGGAACTACCAACGTATTCAAACGCTATACTAGCTGGCGGAGAAACGGTGAAGCATTCAACGCTATGTTTTATAAACCACGAACTAATTTACCTGCTAATTCCCATATAGACATATTCCACTGTGCTCAATTTTATCATGGTTATGGCCTTACATCCTCAAATACAACAACGTGCGTTTGAAGAGCTAGTTGGAGTTGTAGGACGAGAAAGACTTCCCGCAGTAACGGACAGGGACAAGTTACCGTATCTCTCAGCGGTCATCAAGGAGACTATGCGATGGAGTCCCGTTTTGCCTCTAAGTCAGTTAGCTCAGGTGATGTCTTCATTTCTATAATCCACTCATCTTCATTTTAGGTATCGCACGGCGCTCAGGCTCTGACGACGTTTATAACGGCTACGTCGTTCCACAGGGTACAATAGTGATACCAAATTCCTGGTAAGCGTGAACCTACCTCATGTTTTTCTTTCTAGGTTGTAATTTCAGATGTGCAGGGCTATTGCTTTCGAGCCGAACCCCAAATATCCGCCCAAGGAATTTATCCCAGAAAGATTCCTGGACGACACTTGTCCCTGTATAGATCCAGCTGAGTGGGCATTTGGCTTTGGGCGGCGGTAAGGCTCTTCTTAGTAGCGCAATTTATTATGGGTGCTTACGTCTTCGACAGCATTTGCCCGGGCAAGTTTCTTGCAGAGCATTCGGTATTCATTTTGGTGGCCACGTTGCTGTATACATTCCGTATCACGGAGCGGGAAGGGTGCCCACTGGTCCCGCAGTTTGCCAGCCATCTCGTGAGGTGAGTGTGTTTGTATCGTGCTTAATGTACCCTTTTAATGGTTCTTTTTCCAGGTATCCTCTGCCCTTCAAGTGCCGCTTTTATCCTCGTTCTGAGGGCGGGATTGAACTGCTTCGCAAACGAGCTGCGCAGACCGATATGCCGCATCAGCGTAAGTGCACCATTCATATTACAAGTTTAGTACTATTTGGCGACCTTGCTACGCAGAACCACATACTTAAGGGGGGAAATGGGTAGGCAATAACACTCCATCGCCTGTCAAGTGCTACATTTATCATCGTGAAAAGCCTAGAACTAGTACCCGTATCATTCAGAATCACGAAGGATAGGTTCACTTATGGTAATCGCACCCCTACATATCCGACTATGCTGCTTAACATTACCTATCGTTACCAACCCTCGGCTCAACACTTAAATGCCGGCAGACGCGTCGGACGTACTATATATGTATCTCTCTTGCAATTCGACTGCCTGTCTACCCGCTTGAATTGTGCCCGTTGTCAGCTTGTGGTGCGAAGAAGACCGATGACACTGGTCATGATCCTTCAATTCATCACTTCCGGTTGGCTCAAGGTCCAAAGCTCGCGTCATTGCCATTTATAGTAATTTCTACAACTCAACGCCATACCTCTAGGAGTGATACTTTCATCCGTACCTCAAGCTAGAGCTTCCAAATACACTTGCATAGCCAGCTCTGGCTCGTCCCAATGCATCTGCAAGTTACAACCCGTCAGCTACCCTGAAGCGCAAAACATTGAAAGCTTCGAGCGCAGCTCGCAAAATGATTCACTCCTTCGATTTCCCTGAAGCTGATACGCTCTCCTCCTCGCTCCTTTTCATCGTCCTTCAAAAGCCAAAATGAGCTTGGGGAGAACGATGGACCCTAATTCCCGCATGCGGCATGGATCCTCAGGCCTCAGGTGTGCCAACGTCTCCTTTATAAGTACTGCTGTCAATGCGCAGAATGGGGTTCGATGGCTCTGGAAACGCATTAGCAAAATCGCATTGTAGCCAGAATACGGAGGGAACTCGTCTTGCATAATCATCCTTCTTACATACAAGGTGATTATACCCTGCATATTGTTTGACAGATACTCTAAGTCTGCTATTATATATTGCAGCAAGGATGGGTGTATCCCCCGAAGATCATGGCAAGAATGCCATCCCACCATATCTTCCATCTTCAGAAGCGGGTTGTATGCCATTCTTCTTGAAAAATAGAGCAATAAACGACGCAAACTCTACACCCAGGGATCTACTACACAATGTCTTTTCATTCGAGGCCATTGCAAAATTTACATTTTAGCTGGCGGGGTAAACCATCGCCTCCGGGCCTAGACGGCAAACTCACGTACTAGCAATGCCAAAACAATAAATTACCCTACATCATGCTTTCATGGAACCTAAGTATCCCCCGCACTTTATCGGGAAGAGATCCGAAATATGCCAACGCAGCAGGGCTATTCGTGTCCCCTTCAGGTTCGAGGCAAGCAAGCAACCTCACCATCATGCGCCAGTGAACAACCATTCTATATAGAGTGACTCGACAGTGTCAGTGTGAGCGTATGTAATCGACTCTTCTATGAATATTACACGCAAACAGTGATAGACGAGGAAGGAAAGCGGGAAGATACGGCGCTACTTCCAGTTGGACTTACTCTGAACTGCTAGATTCGATCAGTTGCGCTGCCGCCTTGGATCTAGGCTCTAGGACGCAGGGGAACGGCTTTGGGTGACTGAAATAGCTGTAAGAAACGCGGACTCGCATATTTACAGCAAAACATACCTGACAAAACCTAAAGATGTTCTAATATCAGCTCAACTTGAAATATCTCCATTATAGTTCAAGTGGCATGCATACCGCCGGTATATTCAGGTTTTACTTCAACAGGCATCCCAAGCGCATCCTGAGCTCTGATGTTAAAGACAGAGAGCACGGAAGCGACTGTAATAAATAGTGCTGCCTGAGCGTAGTGTGTTCCTAAACACGCCCTAATTGTGATCTTAGTGTGGGGACAAAGATAACACAGTGTATATTTTATGTGTTAAACAAACCTTCTTCCGAACCCAAAAACCAGTGCACTTGGATCCATGTCAGGTTCTGGCTTGAGATACCGATCAGGATTGAACGCCATGGGGCAGTCGTAGTACTGTGGATCTTTACTCATACCCCTAGACACATTAAGTCAAATCCAGGCCGCACCGGTACTAAGGGTCATGGGGCGTACCATATGTTGGCAAGTACAATAGAGCCTTTTGGAAGGTTGAATCCCCTATAGACCTCATGCGAGGATAACCTATGAGCGATACCTGGATAGCTTATGAGGGTCTGTCGTTGCATGACATCAAGTCGCTGACCTAAAGGTGCTGGTGGGCGAATTCTCAGCGACTCTTTTATGACGGCGTTAAGATACGGAAGTTGTTCCCTGTCTTCGACGGTGGGGAGTCGTTTGCCTTCAAGGATACTATCAAGCTCTTTCTGAGCCCTTTGTTGAATTTCTGGATGTAGAGCCATCATCAAGAAGAAAGTCGAGATCCCAGAAACACTCTGCAGAGCGTGCGTCGTGAATGCGTAAACATTGTGCGAGTACGAGAAGCCTTACCGATTCTGTACCAGCTAGGTAGGAAAAGAGTTCAACGAACACCGAATTAGATTAATGCACTTCCTACCTCCATACAAAGCACCAGCGGCCCACTTTAGGGTTTTTTCATACGCTTCTTGAGGCATTCCGTGCGTATCGTCACGAAGGAGGGTAACAATCACCGATGTTGTCGTTTCACAGGACGACTAAGGATAAGTAGGCCGCATGAGTTCATGGGATCTGAAGGCACTACCAGTATATTCGCTCACCGCCAGCATCTTCGATATGTCAAAGGCCCCATCGAGCACGTGTCGTCCACGTAAACGTGCGGCCTCTGCGAGACGTCTAAATTTGGCTCCGGGAAACCATACAGGAAGATATTTCACTACAAGTAATTTAGTTAAAGTATACCACAAGTATGCAAGGAAAAATCTCGTACAAGTGGGGAAGATGTCGACTAGGTACGACCCTGGGATGACAGCATGTTGAATGACTTCGTGCATTTCGCGAGAAATCTTCACGAACTATGGGACACGATAAATGATTTAGCCAAAACACAAAATGTGCTTGCTTACCTCAGCTTCAGGGCTGTCACAAGGTATGCCATAGGTATTCTCGATAAGGTTCTTCCCGAGGGAGCTGTCATTATCAATACCATAACATACTCCCTGAGTCTCATGACGTTATGGGACTTACAACCGAATTGCCTCAATATGGTTCCTCGGATTGTTCAGTACCTGTTGCAATAAAAGACGGGTATCGGCGACCTGACTGGGAAAAAATTTGGCTGATGACAGTCTTGTAAAGTATGGTTGAGTGTATTTGCGCATTGCTTTCCAGTGCTCTCCGTACGGAGATAAGACAAGGCTTTCACTGAAGCCCATCCTGGTCATTCGACTTCAATTGCTACCTGTACATCGTTGATAAGTAGATACGCACAGTTCTCCAGCCATAACAAAGCTTGGTCTATCAGAAAAGGAGATTTGGCCCAAGAGGCTCGACGCAGCCTCAAAACTGTTGAGAATGATGATATGCACTCCAAATATTTCGATGTGTACTATATCCCCTGAATGCGATTAGGGACAATGTGAATGTAGTGAAACATACTACAGTGCGATGGTGATTGCGTACCGAAAGATCGTTTCCATTGCGTAAATACCAGCCACCCTGATTCGAATGGCCAGTCAAAAATGTTTCCAAAGATAGGCCACGGGGGAGGGCCAGGTGGCAGACGATACGCGCTTCGCTTCTTCAGATGTACGATGAACCACGCCAATGGAAGGAGCAATGCGCCCGCGAAGAGAGTTACCGTCGACATGGTTTCGTCGAGTAGTGCAAGTAGTGGCACGACCAATGTACGTGGAAGTTCAAGTGGCAATCTGGAAGACCTCCGAGACCAACAGCAGTATAAGAATGTGCGAACAATCCATCAAAGAAAATGTACATTTACCAGTAGTACAGCATGTCCACGGAACCATGAGATCGGAACTTCAATCCCACTTCGCCACAACAAGGTACAATCTAGTGAAATGGAAGTACTGATACGGCCGAACCAAGGGAGCGTATCTGTACTGTAGAGAGACAATAATTAGTACTTCGTTACTCCGGTTGGAGGGTTCCAACGTTGTACACGTATCCATAAGCTCAAAGACAACCATAGAGGTAGTCCATCGAACATCACACATTTTAAAAGATTCTCGTAGCCCAGAGTTTCGGTCTCCGACACCCAAAGGCGGTAAGTAACCGTCTGCAGCCGACACCACCGGCACCACCGCGGTGATGCGGAGGACCAAGTTTACTCGGGAAATACCGATTGAAGGAAAGCGAAAACTTCGACTCGGAATACATCGCGCTCAGCTGTCACACTACGCTCTTCTCATGCGGGTTCAACTATCCACTTCGTTTGCATGCACTGATAGAACGTATCGACAAAAGTTATCACATAGGTCATACAGCTTTTTCTATCATGACCCCACGCTCAGGCTGACCGGCGTACTCTCGGCGGTCACACATTCTATGGTCGCACGTTCAGCCTGACGGTATATGTCATGTGTTCAATCACCAACATCGCACGACGGCTGAGAGCTTCCATTTCAAGCCCTCTGGATGGTGACAAGACCGCACAGTACCTGTGGCCCGGGCATGTAGTCCGAGTCAACAAGCTCGATTTGTCGCGTCCCAGGTTGTTGAACTCCATGAGGCCATAAGTACATATCTCGAAGAGAGCAGTTGGTTTGCAAACACTCAGCACCATGCCCACGGTATGTCCACTCATATGACTGGCAGTATTGACTGATCTCAAAGTTGCGTCAATTGTCTATCTCTAGCGATATCAGGCTGCTGACCATACTAGCAAATTTACCTTGTTCTGCTCAATCGTATGAACACAGAGTCTTTCAATATCAACCGGCGTGATAGGATCCATCTAACCAAACGGAAAGACTTGTCGAAATCGAGGTGATCTGTCCGAGTGTCATGATAGATGAAGATGTATTCTCGCATCGGAGGAATACAACGCTGTGCGCTCAGACGTCACAAGGCTCGCGGTCCTGGGAGGGTGGAGTACTAGTTAGGCAACAATGCTCATTACTGTGGGTAAGCCGCGTCACTGTGTCAGTGCATGATGAGAGTTTTAAAACTTTAACACATCAGCGGCTCAGGTTGTGTCCACTTCAAGTTGTGGGCCGTTTGCCTGCACCGTCCTTCTCGGAATCCAGCATCAATGCAGGGTCCTGTACTTTCAGCTGGAACAGCTTTGATTGGTTCTAATTGGAAGAACACGATTTGAGCAGCAGCAGTGGTCAGTGCATCAACAACCGTTCTGGCAGCAGAAATCGCAGTGGCTTCAACCGGTGTTGCAGATAATGCATGACACCGCGTGCCAGCAGTGGAGTATCATATATCATAGATGAAGAGGTTCTATATGATCGAAGAGCAGACGTGGCGGTTGCTTAGAGCAAATACTTCTTCCGTGCGACTATAGTAGTCGTAAGCAGCCACTAGAATCAACCTTTGAACACCTCGAGACCGCTAACCTATACCTCTATAGATGCTTCCCATGATACTACTTGTGCACAACATTTGACCGCACACTTTGTTAACAATTCACGTCCAATATAGCTTTGATCGAATCGCAGCCGGGTACGCTGGTTGATGAATAGTGAGTACGACGGTTTTGTATCCATATTGTCGGTATTGTACGTTCATCTATCGTATTTGACCGTTCGCGATAGCTTCTGAACCCTATCGCAGGTGTCGAATGCACTGGTCGAGCTCAGACTATCCAGGAACTGCGAACACTTGTGCAATAGCCTTGATACAATAAACTGCGAGTAAGCATGACTCATCATTCTACCGATTCATAAATCTCATTTAGCTGAAGGAATGTTATCAAAGATGTAGAAATTTGCATGGTAGCGGACTCCGCTGGCAGGCTTCTGCCCCGCTCCTTTCAGCCATGTTAGGAATCATTAATCAACGCTGTATCGATTATCAATCTCAAGCCCGAGCGTTGGCAAAAGAAGTTGATTCTTCGCAGTGATACTGTCTGCGTCATGATTCTGCGCGCCGGAGGATTCAAAGATGAGCTGGTAGGAGCCGGCGACATCTTGAATACGTCCGCTATAGGATAAGTACGGCGTCTCGAGTAGAGTACCTGGTCAGATGCATTCCTGAGTTTCCCGTCCCTCGGGCAAACAGTACGTATGGGCGCTGTGTCTCTTAATCATCTTCTCTCACACAGCCCTTGTACTGCACCATGTTCTACCATCGGAATCAGCAACTCCATAGTTTTCATGTGCAAGATCTAGAGTAAGCACGCTCTACTGACTGTCCAATCGACAACGGCAAGTCGGCTGATCTCACGAGCGTATGGTCTACCAGCAACATACTCTATAATTTAAAACGTGAAGGAAGTGCCACAGATCGATTTGTCAAGGGTACTATTCCACGGTGCCTAACATGCGTGGTACGCAACATCCCGTCATTAATGCGGGCCCATCCATAATAACGCTGATGTACTAGTTTGTGCCAGTGGCACTTCTCTACAAATACCGGGGCTTCGGGTTGGGAATCCAGTCTGCGAACACCGTACGGTGTAGTACGCCCACTCTCCTGTGTATAATCTCCTTCAAGGAGCTGTACCCGAAACTATCATGGCTCGCACCTTGACTACACCCATGTCTCATGGCGTAGCTTGCGCTCTAGAATCAGTCTTGTATGGTATGTGGCGTCACTATCATACGTAATGTACAAATTACTTACCAGACTACTGCCACTGATACTATCAGGAGTCTATGTGGTACTATTCTCCCAGTGTACGATGATCATGTACACTCGGCGTAAGGGACTACTACTTGGCCCCAACGCCAAGCTGTTTATCACGTCCGTGATCTTGTTCGTTTGCGCGACAGCAGTGAGTTTTCTGTGATCCGGCTCGGTATATATGGCTCATGCATAGATCGTATGCAGCATATAGTCGACAACATGTATCGCCTTGTCACTGCAATGGGACGCAGTGACATTGCCAACGGTGTCGCAATGTTTTATTTCGACCCGACTACGCTGTCGACTGTATTTTCAACGTCGGTCTACCTAGTTGAGACGGTAGTCTCTGATCTGTTCATGGTAATGTCAGATAAAGTTTTCACGTTCCCTGCTCATCGTGCATATTTTTAAGCTGTATCGCACGTACGTCGCATGGAATCGCTCAAAATTAGTCATCCTAGTGCCCTCACTTCTAGGACTTGCTGATATCGGTTCGTAACTGTATATGCATTCTCCGCAATTCTGACTGATCGGTCAGGCTAGGCGTCGGGATTACCTCCACGTATACTCAATCAACACCAAACATCAATCCGCTTCTAAATTCAAGGCAAGAACGCATCACAAACACCTTTTTTGGTTGCACCCTCGCCCTGAACGCGACGTGTACGAGTACGTTCTCTTCAGATTGCCTCAAAGGATGCAGACTGACGAGTAAACGAATAAATCAGTTCTTATCGCATCCAGAATCTGGTGGGACCAGTTCCGCTTTCGCGATATTAAATTCTCCTCCAACTTGTCGCAAGTAGCTGTGGTTGTCTTGGAGTCCGGTATGCTAGATGGAATGTATTTTATTTTTGGCATTCACTAACTTGGAGACATTAATCAGGTGCTTTGTACGTGGCAACCTTGGTCATTCTCGTGGCGACGTACGCCACTAAGTCTGTTGTTTTCCTCATTTTCTTGGATATGGTAAGTGTTACCACCTAGTAGCTTCCCTGCTCTTCATTGACATGAGGCGTTCTCATAGGTATCGCCTATAATCGTGAGTACCCACTCAAAATAATGTGCCGTGACATCTCATAACGCAATCGGTGAATCACAGGGGATAGTTGTGAGTCCTTTGCCCTACGGTTGACTCATTATCTCATCGCTAACAAGTGTTGCGGTCAGTTCGCTCTGATCATCGTGCGTGTGTTCAATGGAACCAGTGCTCTCACAGAGGCAACACACACAACGCGATCTATACAATTTAAGGTTCCCATCTCCTTGCATGGGCACGGTACGACCGACACCCCCGGTGAAACTAGCGACGATCACGGAGGCTATGTGCTAGGTCCTCTAAGTACAACTGCCGCAGATGAAGAGAATTCATCCGGTGTAGTTGACAAACATGGCTCAAAGGAAATCAACCCTGATACCAGTGGAGGTGGCATAGTTGTGTGACTTCCTGAACCATAGGTAGTATCTCGGAAATGTATCATGCGAGCGCCGTACCTATATACATGTGCATGCTTTCTCAAGTTTCAAAAGACTATAGTTGCGAGCGGAGCGAGCATACCGTAACATTCACCGAAGGGGATTTCCTTAGGAACTTTCCTACCGTAGAAATGAGTCAAAAATGCTAGAATCGATATACTTCTGCAGTACAGAGAGAATCGGCAGAATGTACGCGTTTTTGCACTTTACAGAACAAGGATCTGCAATGGGCGCGGCGTAGACCAATTGGCTGCCTACTCACACTCCGAGTCAGAGGCCTTAGGAGTTGCCGGCCGCGCAGAACCATCAGCGCTCACGTATGTATTGGGTACGGACAGCAGCTTCCTTTACTCCCAAAGATACCAATTAATATATAGCCACCCCACGCGCCGAGAAGATTTTGCGTGACCGCCTGTGAGGCCTGTGAGGGAAGGCTCGGAATCACCGCTCATGTCAGTGCTAGATAAGTAAGTGATAGATTTTGCGAGTAAAAACATTCCTTGACTTCGACGTTAGAGCCCCTGGTACGGAAGGTTGTCGTACTAGCCTGAGTGGCTGCCTACCGTGGTATCCATATCTCCTCCGACTGCCAGTTCTCTCTACTCCGAGTCACCAATCTTCAAGTCGGATCACTGCGCGTTTACGGAGGCGCTAAACTATGATATCAGCAAACGAGTCAATTTATGTATAGTGTTCACTCGGCCGGGTCCCGATGAGGAATCGTACTAAACTAATGGGATGATGAGTCGGGAGCAAGACCTCAGCCTACCAGTGGGCACTAACATGAGACTACTATCTTTGACGTCTCGATCACGCCCCGATCTTTGATAAGCGTCTATCAACGCTCGGGAAGGGAGATATTGATATTACCGAGATGGAAGTCCAGATACAATGATGTCCAACATGGGCTGCGTGACAGTAAGTTGATACGGTATGTCTGATCATACAGTAGGTAGGGCGAATCAGCAATCCCATGAGCAAAACGAGAAACTTTTTGCTCGCTTATTGGATAGCTTCCCGCTCCAAAAAGGCTGGCATGATGGTGACCAGTGATCCCTTCAAGTTATCCTCTACCTTCACGCCTTTGCTTTGTACCATGCCAGGCTCCTTACCTCCCGTGCATTCCATGGCTGTGAGGCCGGGCGGGCCAGTTTTCACTTATATCGATAGTGGAGTCCCTTCAGCTGCCCCTGCAACGTATACAACTGTCATCGCCTCACATGGGTTGTCTCACAACGCTCGTTCGTATTTCGTTCATCGCCATATTTCTGCTTTACTGAAATCTCTGCAGACACTTTCAGTCGCATATACGGACTCGCGGAGAAGAACAGTATACGCTTAGTTGCCATTAACCGTCGCGGCTATGGGGGTTCCACTGCGATTCCCGCAGAGGAGATTGCTGCTCTTCCCACCGCTTCAGACGACGAAAAGGCCGCATTCATCAGATCGACCGGGGTCGATTTCGCGGCGTTCGTTGAAGCATTTGTTCGAACCAATGACATCCCATATGCATCTGCTGACGGTAAGACCGGCGGTATCGCTCTCCTAGCCTGGTCAGCCGGCCATGGTGTTGTATTGTCTGCGTTGGCCAACCTTGATTCTATGGCGACTGCTATCCAAAATTGTTTCAAATCACACGTCCGTAGACTCATCATGCAGGGTTTGTGAATTTTACTCTTCATTGGCGATCCTCGTATCTTAATGACTTTGTACAGAACCACCGGGGCCAATTCTCGGTCTCCCATTGCCCTCGGCGGCATGGCATTATGGCAAAGTCGAAATCCCAATGCCATATCGCCGTCGCATGGGTATTATGTGGCTCATGTCTTACTTCGATCACGGCGATCTCTCAACTCGCGACCCCAGTATTCTCTCCTATATCGCACCTTCTTACTTTCGACCCCCGACAATATTTAACATGTCTTCCGAAGAAATCGCTGCAATCGTGGACGAGAAGATGTCGGAAATGGAAGTAATGACAGCCTGCTATAAGCAGTACCACGATAACTATCTCAAGTCATGCTTCGATAGCGCAACTCGCACAGCGGTGCCGCTCATGACCGTACATGCTCTTTGCGGGACCAGAGGACCCTCGTTTAGCCCGGCGGCTTTTTGGGATATCGAAAGAGATGACGCTACCCGCGGGGGCGGTAATATTAACTACCATGTCATTCCGGGTGCCAATCATTTCGTAAGTATCACCCTTAAGCTGAACATGGCTTGCAACTCATGACATTTCTCAGATGCACTGGGATGATCATGAGGTAGTCATGCGGGTATATATCGAAGTGCTATCCTAATGCTGCTGTTAAGATAAATGTTCGATGAGAAACAGGTTATACTTCTGTATTCTGTATTCCTTCTCTATCACATTCCTTCAACAATAGGTCGACTCGCAACGAGAATGAGCCCGATCCGGAGTAGATGACAGTTGTTGCGGGCTTCTCAAAACGCGAACGTACCCTCGATGATTAATCGATGATTCCTCATCAATGTTCTTACTACTAAGAATAGTGTTTTGTATCGCATCCCGTGAAATTGCAGTTCCGCTAGCATATCTATCTGTGGTATTGACGTGCAACCGAATCTCCTGAGTACATATGAGTCTGGTACTAGTACTGTTCTATGCTACTCTCAGACCAATCCATAATCTGCGTGCTGGCGTCTAGATGAGTTCACATGTGCTTGGATCAATCCGAGTCGCACGCGGAGTTGTCTTATCTGTCTAGACAATGGAGTAATGTCCAGTGGTCCACGGTCCATACCGTCCAGACATATCCATACTAACTCTCGTTTTTCCAGACGCTATGCGAGGATGCCGCAGGTAAGACCCTCTTTGAGAGCACGACACTAAAGATATGCTTAGAGCTAGATACAATGGTCCATTCAGGGTCTAGTCCAGGCGCAGAGACAGCTCACCAAGATAAGCAGAAGTCGACCTGTCAAACACCTGCTGCACACATTGTTCATTAAGTGTATGGAGGAAGCCAGTGAGGAGCAGGAAACTTCATGAGATACTCCATATCATATGATACAGGATTGGATATGACATGTTGCAACACTGAAGATTGAGCGGAGAAGCCTGTTTGATTCGAAGATGTTGATGAACACTAGTACTTCGACGTTTAAACCAGGACCGCTCACTGGCAGTGGGGCCAGTGCGTGTGACATAAGCGCTAAATGCTTCGCGAGCGCCAGCGCTGAACTTTTCTTCGAAAGAAGTTCACTATATTCATGTTTGATATTTCGCGCGTTCAATGACAACGCATGATATATGATACATGAGCATCAGGTCGTATCATTACAGTAAGCGAAAGAGCTCCGTTTAAGCAAGAACCTAGCGCAGTTGGCCACAGCTATGGAGATGGCGGGGCGCTAACTAAGTCGAAATGTATGGGCGGACTCTGAACTTAGGTAAATACCGAAGCCCGATATCTACTGCGCTTCTCAAACAAAGTCCTCGAACCATGGTCAGGAAGCTACTTCCGTATCATGGCCAACTGCCAGCACGCTGATGAGTACGATGAGTACGATGCAGTAAGCAAGAAATACTAGTACACAAATCCAAGTTGAAGCGCTGTGCATGGCCAGACGGCCATACGCATGACCTCTGTGACGGTACATGGCATCTGCGTCACACGCTCAGCAGATACCGTAGTAACTGATGCTCAAATATTGTACCGCCTGTCCCAGGTACACATCTCTTACTACTCTGCCAGAGGTTCTGCTCCGAGTCGTACAACGTAAGTGTCATTCCATGCTTTGTGCGCTTTCGACGTAGTAACAAAGATTCAAAAATGCACCATGAATAAACTTGTAGCTTAAACGGCACCATTCTCTCTGGATGCTGAACGGCTGTGACAACCGAGGTCGAATCTGTACCGTTTCGCTGGCCACGTTGATCAATACTTGGTGCGTACATGTGCCGTGCCATATATGGTTCAATACGTGCGCCGCTTGTGCTTACGACCGTACATGTGTCTCCCAGGTTTCGATCTATCTACGCTGCTTCACTGTGTCGCCTATCTCTGAGAAGCTGCTGTAATCAGTGTCTTTTCCTATCATTATCATAAACTGCGCCCATCCAAGTCGGTGCTGCAGAGAACGCATGGGCATCGATCATCATGGCATGGGTTCTTGGGAAGATGGAAGATGGATACCATGTGAAGCAACTTCGATATCTGTGGTATGCACAAATCCGGTTGGCCTGTCTTACGATTCAATAAATAGCTACGTGCTTCAGCTAGCCTTAATGCCGTGCACGGTGCGGTGACTTCCTACTAATCTTGAAACTAATGTCACCCGCAACTATCGTGCTGATTTCTTTGGGCATCTTCTACCTTCTCCGATGGTCGCTAAAGAAGCGTCGTTCTATGGCAGGCATCCCCGGACCCCCGCCGTGGCCTATTCTGGGTAATCTACTTGACATCAACTTTGCTTCCCCCTGGTCGACGTTCACTTCGTGGAAGTATGCTTACGGTAGGCGATGGTCGATTATAATTGGCATCGAGTATGTAGTCTCATTATTTTTAGGCAATCTATATGGATTAGAAGTATTAGGGACCAATATCCTTGTACTGAACGACCTAGATACTATCAACGATCTACTGGACAGGCGTGGTCCCAAGTACTCTCATCGCCCAGTATTCACTGTGGCGGGGGAACTAATGGAACTGAACAAGGTATGGACTATCAAAGGGAAATCACCCATCAGTGAATTAACCCAGAGTGTTTTACATAGGGCATGCCACTAATGCCGTATGGTCCGGGATGGCGAATGTCCAGGAAGCTCGCACATCAAGCACTAAGTGCTGGCGCTGTCGTAAAATACCACAAGATCCAAGAGGACATTTCGGCTTTGCTTGCCGCAGACATTGCATCTGATGAAAAGATGTTTTTTGACTTCGTCCGCATGTACGTGTATTTCTCCAATACTGCGATGGGCCGCTGACCATTTCCTCTATGATAGGGCCGCGGGTAGAATCATCTTATCTATCACTTATGGACTTTCCGTGACAACGCCAGATAGCGAGGTACGTCGTCGTTGATTCTATCAAGGTCAGGGATTCTTATGTGTAATGGCAGTTCATCGCGCATTTAGATGCCACAATGAGGCTAGTTACCGAGTCAACCGTTCCCGGAGCATACTTATGTGACTTTCTGCCTCTTCGTGAGTACGGTTTCTACCTAATGAAGATCTGTAGTGATTGCCCTAGTCAAGCATCTTCCTTCTTGGGTCCCTTTTCAGAGGCAGGCTGCACGAGGCAAGGTTATGATCGCAAAACTTGTGAGCATGCCTTTCGAGAAAGTCAAGCTGGATATGGTAAGTAGCATTGCATCATTATCTAGAGCGTGAAAAAATTGGTTCTTCTGTTAGGCCTCTGGTACAGACCTTCCGTCTCTTACTAGAGATCTCCTGTCTACTCCGGACGCAAATATCGAGAATTCTGAGTTCGAGCAACACGTCATGTGGACCACAGGTATGTATCACATCCATAACTTTCTAACCCTTGTTGATAGATTGCTAGGCTCAATGTACGGCGGTAAGTCATCGGCTTGCACTGTTGTTATTTTACAATGTTTAACTGTATACAGCCGGGGGCGAAACAGTAAGCACATGCTACATTTGACATGATACTGATAAATATTGCTCACAATGATATATTCTATTATCAGACATATTCCACGGTGTTAAATTTCATAATGGCTATGGCTATGCACCCTCACATCCAGGCACGCGCATACGAAGAACTACAACATCTTCTTGATCCGGGCCAGTTTCCGAGGGTGGAAGATAAATCAAAGCTCCCATACTTCGCAGCTGTAATAAAGGAGACAATGAGATGGAGCCCGGTTCTTCCCCTCAGTATGATATCTCTAGACATTCATCTTTTTAACTAACCGTGACTCTTGATCTGCCAGGTATAGCTCGTCGCACTGCTGCTCGGGATGTGTACAAAGGTCACGTCATCCCAGCTGATACGATTGTCATGCCGAATTCATGGTGAACGTGATGTATGATGAGTCTCACGATGATGAACTGAACACCGCCACATAGGGCCATTGCATTCGAACCTAACACAACTTACCCACCGGGGGAATTCATACCGGAGCGATTCCTCGACAAGAACACTCCTTGTACAGACCCAGCTGACTGGGCGTTTGGATTCGGACGGCGGTAAACATCTCTCCGAGGATCGTCGTTACGGTTCTGACTCTTCGACAGAATTTGTCCCGGGAAGTTAGTTGCTGAAAATTCCGTGTTCATTCTGGCTGCAACTCTTCTATACATTTTTGATATGACTGAACAGAAAGAGTCTCCCATCGCTCCACGCTTCTCAAGTCACCTTGTTAGGTATGTTCTTCGGCCCTCTTCCAAGATACCGTCTACTGACATAGCTGCTATATTTTGCAGGTATCCGTTGCCGTTCAAGTGCTCTTTCCGACCTCGATCAGATCGCCGGATGGAGTACCTGCGAAATCGCGTTGAACAATGCACCATCTGACCTACATCCCTGACTCATATCATTCCTTACTTTCATTCACATCGTGCAGGCAATACGTAGCTACTACGAACTCTATCCCTAATGATCGTGATGCCCGGCACGTAGAGACTGGAGCGCAGAATATGGAAGAACGCAGCTGCGCCGGTATTTAGAGCATCTTAAGATGCTGAAATGCTTTCGAAGCGGGCGCGTAAGACGTAAGAGGACAGCAACTCAAATTGCTCAAAACGCCGCTAAGATCTCAGGCCCCGTTCGACAACACTGCTATCAATCAGCGCCTAAAGAGTGCTTCAATTGCAAGCAGCGCCATCGCTCTGACTCCAAAAACGGCCCCTTTCATCATTATAGTTAAGATTCTGAGTGAATTAGAAACTACCAACCAAGTCTGCGCAACTCCCCGGAAGATGGGAAGAGAAAGGGGAAGAAGTCCCGGGCCTTGCCACTAGTTGCGGGCCGGGCATCTGCGTCGGTATTTAGTCTGAGTTTTTGGTAAACATATTGTGTACCAGCTCGCCTTTGGCCGGCCGTGGACAGCTTCCCCTCTGCTATCCTGTTTTTCCAGTACCCCTGGCCACCGTGCCGGCGCTATATAAATGTATGTGAATTTTCAAAAAGACTCCAGGTGACGCAGTGACTATCAATGTTGGTAACTTGACAAAGAATAATGTAGCGTATACGTAGTGGCATGAGGCCTCAGGCCTGCGCCAAAATGTAGCTCCAGAGAAGTTGTTGCTTAATAACCGGCGGCTCACGGCGCCGTATCTACGAAACGAAACTTGAATTCGTACAATTTCTGGAAGATGATGAGTATCATGGTATATGTATAGAATATCAACATGGTTATGTGCATTCAGGTGCGTTGAATCACGATTTATCAGGCTCTTTAACCTCTTATGAACTCTGATACTACGCCTTGAACGTGCACGTTGGGGTCAACTTCACATCAGACTTAGGAGGTTCCCTGATGCCACCAGAGCTCTGTACTTAGAAACGTTGTCTGCGAGTCGCACGATGTATCTATAGTGAAGACCCAATTGCAAGTTGCCATGAATTGCCGAGACAACGTAACATGTATCATGATGATTGAGGAGTCAGCTACCACTGCTGCGTAGTACAGTACCAGAATCACCACGTAAGTACCTGCGTTCGTGCGTGAATAGGTAGAACGAGCGTCGAAGCTAGCCAACACTGAAAAAGGACAAAATAAGCACGGTGAGGATAGACTACTAAATGTTTTGTACTCACGTTGAATACAACGTAGGATTTTCTGTCGTCTTGAGGACTACGCAAGAAAAAGTATCGAGACCCTACATAGACACCCGCAGCGACTATGACAGAGCCACTGAGATTGCCAATGTCCCAATACCAAGCTAAGAAAACTGACCACGAGATAGTAGCAAAAAATGTAAAAGCACGAGAGAACTCAGGGGCGTATATGGGTAAAGTCCGACGGCCAATGGCAGCATCGCCCTTGATATCCGGGAAATCCTGGGCTTGGATAGTGGTAAAAATGAGAATGCTGCTAAGAGCTATGGCGGTCATTGATGTTGCATCCAATACTCTGTCTCTTCCTAGAGCAACCTTTGTGAGACACAATTTCTCACACAACTCAAGAGGAGCCATACCAATCAGTTTGATCCCCGCTGTCTCGAAGACCGTATAACCCCAGACATTGCAGAAGTTCTTTCCAACGGGATGACTCGCAAGCCCTGCATTGTCGTATGCCCAGGTTGTGATGACCAGGACGACACTTAGTAGAGCCATATCGAGGCCAATGAAGAGGGACCACAGAACGCATACGACCACCGTGGCTTTCCGCAACATCACCATCTGCGTCATAGACAATCTTCCCGAAGGGAGAGGTCTCCAAGGCCTGTTCAGTGCGTCTTCATGCGATGTATAAGTTTGATTCGATACGTTGCACATGAGCAGGTGCACCCAAATCCAGGAGCAACCTCGGAAGAGGTGGTTTGCAGAGTAGTAAGGAGCCGTAGCACACGCGAACAGCGTCTGTTATAATCATCTGGTCGTTATTGTCATCCGAAAACGCAAGTAGGAGGAGTAAATAGACTCGCCGTAGGCAAAAATATGGTTTTGTAGTCTGTCCATGTGAGTAGGATTGCGGTATGAAAGTACGAGCACAATGCGCTGCCAATGACATGGGGTGCCTGACTCTGAGCAAGTAGATGTGCTAGGGCCCTCCAGGCACGAGATAAAAGAGATAAGTTGATATGAGCCATACGCAGCATTGAAGAAGCTGGCTGCTTGGATAGTGAGGACAGAGAATTCTACCCTCCATTGTTTTCGTGCATTGGCCTTTTATGGGCCGGCAGGAACTATAGGATAACCGTCCGTGGATAATCTAGATATGGTTGCTTTGATAAAGCACGGCGCCCGTCAATTTAAAAGCCGAATAAAAGGTTTGTACAATCACTGGAAGGTACTATGAGGGTCAAGGTAGTCAATGTTACGCATGATTATGCTCAGCTAAGTGTGATTCTGGTGAGATCCATATTTACCCGCTTGTAGACTCGTGAGTTGGCCCCTCGAAGTGGATCCCCGAGCCTCTGCCGTGCATTGAATGGATGGTATAGAGGGTTGTCCAAGTGTAAGCCGCACGCGCTTCGCTGGCCCAGGGCTCTGACGAGACTTCAATCCGCACCTACATCGTGCGCATGGCCTTGCGTGTATAATGTATTGCATCATTATAATTCGACTACATCAATTAATCTCTATTCCAGCTCCTTGGTATAGTTCACACATACCAAGATCCGGCTTTGTGATGCAACATGAAATCGGCGCCATGATAGCAGTCGTTAGATCTTTCCATCTTGTTGATTCAGAGCAGATGCCCGCGCAAAAGGAAACCTATCAATCAATGGGTGTTTACGTTAACAATCTTCTGCCGCGCACAAGTGACGAGACTTCAATCCGCACCTACATCATGCGCATGGCCTTGCGTGTATAATGTATTGCATCACTATAATTCGACTCCACCAATCAATCTCTATTCCAGCTCCTTGGTATAGTTCACACATACCAAGATCCGGCTTTGTGATGCAACATGAATTCGGCGCCATAGCAGTCGTTAGATCTTTCCATCTTGTTGATTCAGAGCAGATGCCCGCGCAAAAGGAAACCTATACGATCAATGGGTGTTTACGTTAACAATCTTCTGCCGCGCACAAGAGGTTCCAGGTCTCGACCCTTCAAGTGAGTGTGGGAGACCTTTCTTGGTAGAGACAAGGTCTTTATCCCTCATATGACACTTCATTAGGATCAGTGATTCGTATTTAACAGTTATGACACGCACTAACGGCAGGAAAAAAGGTCGTCCGAGGAGCGCCAGAAGATCGCGGATGTCCCGGAAATGAGGTATCGATACGCGTCGCACAAACTGGAATGATGAGCTCAATGAGTCTGATATAGCATATGTAGTCGAAGGCAGGCTGCGAAGTCAAGTATTGATGAGATAACAGAATTGATGAGCAGATGTTTAAAACGAGCTCACCGTCGCATCGCGTCCCTTTCAGATCACACCTACCTCTCAGCGCTTCTAACCAAGCATGACAGAGCATATGAGCTCTACCACCTCCAGCACTACGACGGTCAATGAGCGATACATTCTTCCAGGAGACAACGAAGAGCGACGCCGGTGGGTCGATGGTGACTGGTTACTTCCTGTGATACTCATCTCCGTCGTAGGCTGTCACTGCAGCATGAAGTGCTGAGAGTAGCATTGGGCGAGAAGTCATTCATTGCCCCCGTGCCGCTGTCCGATCCTATGCTGATTTTGGATGCTGGTACTGGTCCTGGTAAATATACATCGATTCGGGTGTATTATATACACTGAATCTGCTTCAGGTAATTGGATAGAGGACGTGAGCAAAATACTGCACCCTAACTCCATCCTCCACGGCATCGATATTAACGGAGGAATGTTTCCTACCGTGCGGCCCTTCAATGCGTCGTTTTCCATCGCGTCAATTTTGGACTTACCGGATGCATGGAATAACCGTTTCGACTTCGTTCATCAACGATTTCTGATATGGGCTTTGAGCACAGAAGAATGGATGCGAGGCCTCCACGAGGCCTTTCGTGTACTGCGCCCGGGAGGCTGGTTGCAGATAGTGGAGCCTGGAAACTTTCAGGGTGGAGGGGAACACACTGAGCGAATGGGAAGCATGATGCAGGAGACCTTGGTTTTCCGTGGTCTTCGCAGGGACATCGCTGATGCCGCGCCCCGGTTCTTCGAGGAAATTGGATTCGAAGGCGTGGAGGCCAAGTGCTTCCACGCAAATTTGGGAAAATGGGCGGGCGATATAGGTACAACTGCCAGTGGGACGTTGAGGGCGGCTTTTCGATCTTTGAAACCTTTCGTCCTTCGCCTCGGCGGCTTGGGGATGAAGTCGCCCGAGACAGAGTTTGACGAGTTGTTAGAAGGACTAGAACGCGAATGGGATGAATCTGGAGGAGCGTACGTTGAGGTCAGGGTTATCTATGGTCGTAAACCACTTAGTACAGTTTGATAAATCGATTCTGAAGCTTGAAGCTTGAAGTGAGGTTACTGTGAGGCTTGCACCGGTCGCAATGAAATTGTAATTTACAGGCAGCGAATCTGTCAAGGGAGCGCGCCATTGATGTCGTAGTCTCTTAGATAAGGAATGGGCACTGGCATAGGAAGCTGTACTGCTATCGTACTGTGCATGTAGCTCTTGACTGGTACTTACTGGGACGCAGAATCTTATTGGGACGGAGAATAAGTAAGACTTGGACGGACAAGGAAGAAGTTGAAACTCAACGTTACACAGATCCTGAAGATCTAGATCTGATCTACAGTATTCAAGCGCTTGCAGTAATCTACGCTTAGTAAGAAATCGCTCTCACCGTCTCAGCTGCCACTGACTCGGACAACTTTACTACCGGTGTCGCATGGGTTATGCCTCGACTGCTCCCTCGGCTTCTCAAATCACTTTCTAAGGACACAAGGGCCAACAGCAACCCCGAAGTACATGTGCGGGCTCAGCCACAAAGGAAAGCGGTCACAGCGCAATCGCAAAACCTACTAACTGTCAATGTTCCAACTCACCATGGTCGGAAGCGTTCAGTACTCTTGAACGATGTCAATCCCATAACAAATGCGCCCGCATACTGGCGGAGGAAAACTCGAGACCCTCGCGTAATAACTTCTGGCAATCACGTAGCTGAAAGTGCGGGAACACAGCAAGGTGACGAATCCAGGTATGAACCACGGAGAGTAATGTCAGAGGAAGAGCGCAGATGGTGGGCAAACCCGTATCGTACGTCGTGACTTCAACTATATTCACGAGAACCCCATTGGATCTGAACATGCCCCTAGTAAGAATGCTGGCGACTCCCATGCGACGGTGCATTGTTACGAACACGGTCCAACCCGCTGGTAAGCGAGTTTCTCATTTACAGCTCCCTACGGCGCCCTAACTTCCAGGTAGACTTCATGGTTCGCGTTGCTGCAATGTCCGTCCCAGCAAGCCATTCTAGTGATTATACGACTGCGCTCTTCCCCGATGGCGTCGAACATCCGCGATACAGAGGCAAAAGAGCCGGAAACGGTCGTTGGGTACTATGTTACAAGGATGCTGTCGAGCATATTATTGAATCCAAGCGTAAGATTTTATACACGTTATCCTAGTTGTAGTTATATCTCATTCTTTGATACTGACAGCGATCCAGCGGAGATATCTCAATGCTAATCTCCCGGCCGACTCTCTACTAGCGCAACACGTCGGAAGTGTCCTTCGCACGCGGGTAATACAGGAACTCGAGATTCTTGGAGAGCAGCTACGATGTAAACCGATACATTCGCAGGAAGTTCCTGTTTTGCGACGGTTGCGACGCTCGGAGCTTCGACAGATCAAACAAGACGGCATACTTTCGCTGGAGGGTGCAGTCGCTGTTATAATTATACCACCACTCAACAAGAATCCGGCATCGAAAGAACGGCCTGAACCCTCGACTTCTGCACCGCCCACCATATCATCGTCCAGGGATGGCACAAAAACGAACAAATACCCTATAGCTAAACTATACCCCGTCGAACACCAGCAGAACAGCTGGGCAGAAGGCGATTCCCTGACTTCCATGACGAGTGCAAAAGTCCCCCTGTACAACGGCGTGTCCCTATTTCCAGAGTCTTCCCAACGTACCGCATTCTATCAGGTGCTGCAGAATATAATGCGCATAGAAAAACAGGCCCGGCATCGACAGTCCTCCTCAACTACGAAGTGCAGTGGAACCGCGAGCCGCAACGACGTAGATCGTGAAGACCAAAAGGAGAGCCACGCGTACGTCCTATATTCCACCTCAGCAACTTTGGAAAGGGCAGACTCAGTACCTCTCGCGATCGCACTGTGGCGGTTGCGCATGTGGGAGGGCGGAGGTTGGAGCAACGACCAGAACGGCACCGGCATTTACATGCGAAACCCACCATGGTTCGATCGCAATGCGGACCCAGGGAGACGGGCGATGAAAAGTACCTAGTCCATTGTACACAGCTTACTACTATACATATATCACTAATCATGCTTCGACTTCCATGGGTGCGACGGCGGGTTCAGGGACGGCCTTTGTTGGCTTGCCTAGAACCTCCTCGCCTTCCCAGAACTTGGGCAATTCGTTGCCTGGGATGAAGAGTCGCTCGACTCCTTCCTCTGTGATTACGCACATACGAATGACGCCTCCTGAAGAACCGTCTCTTGACATCGCAAGAGCCAGGGCTAAATAACGAGTCAGTTGGATGATGTCAGAATAAGGAACTTTTCTGCTTACTATTCTTCACGAAGTTGACGGTTTCCTCCTTACCCCAGCCATCCTGGAAAGTGGCATCGCAATAACCATACACATATGTCGAACCAGAACCTAGAGAGACGGAATTAGCACATGCGATCCTCAAAGTGTACTTTGGTGACTTCGTACCTCCAATAGCCCATGGCTGCCGGAAGAGACCTCCGCCAAGAGGAATGTTGTATACGCTAGGGCCGACCTCCTTATCCCAACCTGCTACTATGATACCGGCCATCAAGCCATCCTTGTTTTCATAGCAAAGTTTCTGGAAGACGTTGGCAGCTGTGGCAACTGTGGGTGCTGAGCCGGCTTGTTGTCTGTATATCGTATGCTAGATGAGTAGGGTAATCGCGGATGTTATGGGGGAACTCGTACGTGAGGATCTGGAGGTGGTAGTGAACGATGTCGGCGACTGCTTGTGTGTCTGCTGCAGATCCTGAACGGCAGCAGTAGATTCGGTCGTGTACGTGCGTAAGCTTGTCCGTAACTCGGTTGGCCTGTGGTGATAGTCATGAGGGTTGATCTAGAGAACGACACTGCAAGACTGCTCACGATGTAGCTTCCTGTCGTCGTCCGTGAGTCTGCACCGATGACCACTCCGTCCTTGAACTGCACGGCCATGATCGAGGTCTAGTAGGTTTCTATCAATATACGGCTCTTGGATAACAATTCTACACAACACTTACACCAAGGTTAACCTCGCCCGCCTTGAGTTGTTGCATATCTACTGTCTGCATGATGAATATATACGAAATGTGGTTGTCCTGGAGGATGAGGAATGTGGTATGTGGAGGTCGAGTGCTAAAAGCTCAAACTGGAATTGACATGAGGTGACGCGTCGACGCGCGTCGGCCTCACCTCGCGCTCTCTGTAACATCCACCATCCCACACCGTCTTCATCCTGCAATCGTCTCTTTGCTCTTTTAAGTCTCGGAAGCCCCCAAGAATACGCTAGCTATGGCCACGCAACTCGGTGTAATGTACCAAGAACTATTGAAGGCGTTTACGTCTCAACCTTCAGATCTGAAGAAGACTGGCCAGCTATTGGCCCAGCTCAAGGTATATACTCATCGTTATACTCTCAACAACTCGGTCGATTGAACTCTTCTGTGTGTTTAGATTGGCCTGATTGAAGCAGGCCTGTTGATTCCACAGGAGAACGCGAGCCTACCAGACCTTGCCGTTGCAAGTACGTCTCATAGTCTCATGCCTGCGCACGTACTCATGATTACTGCTATCGTACAGGAGAAATCCTTGAGATTGGAGCCTTCTGGAGTATAAGAACGAAAGACATCCCCTCATTTGATCGTTACTTCTCCCAGCTACAAACATTCTACAACGACTACAGGTACGCTAGGCTAAACACATCGAGACAGACAGTCGCTGATCATGACCCTTCTGCGATGCCAGTTCCGTGCTACCACCATCTCCAAGAGAATTCCCCATCCGTGGTCTCAACCTCATCCGCCTCCTCACTCAGAATCGTATAGCAGAGTTCCACACCACACTCGAGTCCCTCCCCCTTCCCGCCGACTCTCTCACTTCAAACCCGTACATCAGCCACCCAATCAACCTCGAGCGATGGTTGATGGAGGGCAGCTACAGCAAAGTTTGGAATGCGCGTGAAGAGGCACCTGCGGAGGAATATAAATTCTTCGTAGACTCGCTTATGGGCACGATTCGGTGAGCATTCAATGTAGCTATGACAGTGTTCAAGAGAATACTAATGTTTGCCATTCATAGGAACGAGATCGCGAGCTGTGAAGAGGCTGCATATAACAGTCTACCTATCAAAGACGCTGCTACTCTGCTCTTCTTCCGTAGTCAACCGGAATTGCTGTCCTATGCCCAGCAGGTACGTGTCTTTTAGTGATTAGCACTGGAAGCGATGTCTCATAATCTCCTTTAGCGGGGCTGGACTGTCGATTTGTCTGCCAACACCATCACTTTCACTCAGAAGGGCGAGGAGAAGGTGGAGATCCCGAAGGAGAAGCTCATCTCAGCAAACCTTCTGTACGCCCGGGAACTGGAGATGATCGTGTAGATTACAAAAGACGGTGTTCTTTACCTGTATCCATATATTCACGTAACTCAGAGACTGCACAACAACGGAAGTCCAGTAATATTACAAGCGTGAGGGAATGCACAATTACAGTGTTAGTCGAAGTTCTCTAGGGCGTCCTTGGCCTTCTGTTCTGCTTCGGCGAGGAGATCCTTGGGGACGGGAACGTGCAGACCGTTGGTTTCGTCTCCGACCCACGTCATCTCGAGTTCGAACTCCTTCTCTTTTGCGTCGTCGTGAACGAGATATATGCTGCAGAACAGCCGGTTAGCGGAGCTCTTATATCTGCATGTAGTGTACTTACATTCGTGCGGCCTCTGTGACTGCTTCACGAATGGTAAGCTCTGAGAGCTTCAGCTTCTCGATCTCGGTCTTGGCGAGCTGACGACCTTTACCAACAGCGGCGCCATGGTAGCCCTATGATAGTTCACTTCAGTAACACCGTATATGATTGGTCCGTGGGATACGCACGTATGAGATCCCACTCGGTTCAATAATGTACAGTTGTGGTCCGTTTACGTCCACGCCTCCGACGATGGTGCTGACACCAAACGGTCGTACTGAAGAGTATAGCGTGTATGCCTGAACATACATTGATAGTCGGCTGACGAGTTCCTGGGATCGTATGCGTGAGAATAGACCATTACAATAAGATACGAGCCTACCTTCAACGGTGCAGGTTGGCGGTAGGTTTCACGGTAGTTTGAGGACTCGTCCCGCGCTCGATTAGCTAAGTGGCGACCATCGGCGAGGAAACCTGCCGTAGCCTGCAAGACGGTCAATAATATGACCTTTGAAGATAACTTAGAGAGACGTACCAGTCCCATATGTCTGTCTACACTTTGTATCCTCCTGTTCGCGTCGGGCACCAGGAGTTTAGAATGTATGATCTTCTCGACCGCGAGCACAATGCCGTCCTTCACTCGAAGGCCGATCGCTGTTCTACACGACAACATCCATGAGCCGGGTTTTGACTGAGTAAAGATGTGGTACACACCCTGAGTTCTCGACTGCCTTGTTCGCGTATTCCACCTGAAGTCCAACGGATGAAGTCAATACACTTGATTGATTAGAGCAATGCCCTTGGTACATACCTGGAAGATACGGCCATCGGGCGAGTATGTACTGGCGGACAAATCGTATCCTGTACCAATGGACGTCATCTTTATTCCGACTTGTGTTGTAGGATAATAAACTGGTGTTGAGGGGAAGGACAAGGGCGAGGAACAAGTATGAACATGATTTCAGGACGCGCAAGCAGGGCGACGCGTGCGCGCGAGCGTGAGAACGACCTTCCTTTTACGCGTGCTCGGCATTTGGCCACAACGCCTGCACTGGCTCAGCGTGTTCCAACTTGCAGCTTGGATAACACCATGGACGGCGACGAAGACTGGAACGCGTTTCTGAAAGACCACCCGATATTCACGAATGGAAAAGGAAAACATGTAGCGTCCGCAAAAGGTGATGTCTCGCTGGAACTCTCGCTGAACACGCTCCCCGACTTCACCACCGATGATCTCGACAGCGACGCCCTCACCCCTTCGGGGAGACGTCAGGTTATGGTCATCAAGGACTATGATCTGATACTTGCGGTTGGGAATGAAATTAGAATGGCTTCTTTGGGAGATGCGAAGTTGGGGCGAAGTGGTGGTCCTGAAGAGAAGACCTACAAAGTGTGTATGTCTTCACCTACTGTTTCGAGGACACCTTTCTTACCATTAGGTTTGACTTTTACAATGTAATCTAATAGGTCTTGAACACGCCGAACGTAGGATTTGATATTCACCAAATGGTGGTCAACCCCAACGGCAAGTTCCTGGCTGTGGCGGGGGCTTTCCATGTCGCTGTGGTGCTCCTACCACGCCCAGGCTTCACGAGGCTCGTGCCTGACGTTGTTGACTGCAAGTAAGAGATATGCTTTGTATACGACCATGTTTCTCACAAGGAACTATCAGGTCAATATCTATCGGCCAATACTACCACGCTGTCCATGAAGCACCTATAGCGAAGATTGACTGGCATCCTTGGGGCAATGGTGGCACTACGTTGTTGGTAATGACAGTTGATGGCAAGCTCAGGTGTGTTCTGTCCCTGACTGCTGAGTAATACCCAAAGACCTGAAGTGACCTAGGGAGTATGACATTGCGGTCGACATCGAAGAGCCTCAGCAAGTCCTTTCCTTCGTGCCGGAGAAGAAGTCGAAATCGTATTTTGCTGAAGACGAGTCCGAGCGCGAAGTTGCATCATTTACATTGGGCAGAGGCAAAGCCGACTGGGGTCCGTTGAGCATCTATGCAGTGATGAAGAGTGGTGACATATACGCCATATGCCCCTACATGCCTCAGAATGCGTGAGTTACAATGCCTTTACTCTCGGTACAGCTGACATTGGTTCCTCTAACTTCAGGCTTGTACCCTCGTCCTACGTACATGCCCTCGAGTGCTTCGTAGCCGCAAAACAGGAATTTCTAACGCAATCCGAGAACGACTCTCCTTCCTCGTCAAGCAATAGCCTTGCTACAGTCTATGACTACCAGCGCAAATACGTCAACGCCTTACTCAAGCAGCTGCCTCCCGGGACCGCATTCCCTAGTACTCCTCGCATGGTTCAGATGCATCCGCCCACGACAATACGCAGTCAACCTATCCGACAAGGGCCTTTCCTACTTCAGCCTGCACCCAGAAGCTTGGAAGGGAGCGAGGGTGGTGATGCCACTGACATCATCTACTTGTCCTTCGGCATTGACGGGGACGAGGGAGGTGATAGCGAAGGAGAGACAGAACGTCTCGGTGTTGTCCTGGTTGCTTTCCAAGATGGTCGAGTCGACCTCTTCTTGGACGTGGAGAAAGTAGAGGCGAGATGGGAACGTAAAGTAAATCATTCGCCTGTGCATTTCTTCCCAGTTCTGACCATCCACAGCACAGTAGTAAGAACCGCGAGTTACCCATGCTAGCCGTCTACGAATCAATCGACCTGGGCCTCATCTCAACGTTGTCGCAAGTCTCGCCACGGCCTGGTGAGCCGCCGATACTGGATCTCTTGCGCGCCAACCATCCAGTACTTTCACGGGACCCCATTAACGATGAGACGATATACGTCTATCATGCGTTCGGTGTTCATACTATACAACTTGGTGCCCTTTTACAGAAGCTGGCCAATGCGCTTCGCGACGACGTCAGCAACGAGGGAGAAAGTTCACTAGGCTCGTCTTTGGAAGCATCAGGTGGTGCGACGGTGAAGCCTCTCGTCACGACCTTCTCTGTCGAACGCAGGCAAGTCTCATTAAATATGGCTTTCGCTTCGACATATTTACGTTCGTCAATTCTAGATGTTCGAATCCAGTCACGGCCGTTACAATACCGAACGACGTGTATCTGACATACAGCATCTTCATCTTGACATCGGCGATGCGAGTGGTGACGATCCCATTGACGCTACAATCTGAGGGTACGTCTGCAAACGAAGAAGGTCTGGATGCGGAGGCCGGTGAGGATCCCGGAACTGCGGTGAAGGCTTTAGAAGGACCCCCAGCCTACGTCACCCTACTCTCCGAGCCGTACGAGCCTCCTACCAAGTTCACAAACGATGCTGCCCTTCCATCGAATCCGAAGCTTCTTGTTCCCATGAAAGGCGAAATACAACTCACCCCTGACACCCTGCGATTCCTCGCGTCGACCGTGCAACGACTCACAGACCAAATGTACGAAGTCCAAATAGCTTACCGCAGTGCCGAACTGCGCGCCCAGCTGCAAGAGCAAGAGTTCCGGCGGCAGCAGAACACTGCGAAGGAGATTCTGGTTCTTAACGACTCGTTGCATGGAAAACGACAGGAGCAGACGAAGGGAAAGCTTGAGCAGGTGCAAGCGAGGCAGAAGGAGCTGCTCAATAGGACGGACCGCATTTTGAGAGCTATGATGAAGAATGCTAGTCCAGAACTCAGCGAGCACGAGACGAAGTGGTTCGAGGAGCTGAAGCGGTTGCAGAAGGAGATCAAGGGGTCTACGCGGTATGATCAGGAGTCTTTGTCCGGGCGTACCACACAGGTGCGTTATTTCTGCATCTCATCAGGGGCTCAAACATTTATTGACGGTTTACTTTTTAGCTTCGCAAGGAATTCGACCGTCTACTGCCTAATCTGAAAGAGCTCAAACAAAAGGAGCAGCGCATACAAAAACGGCTGTCCGAGATAAACGGTTCCTCAGGTATAGGCGTCACGCAAGCGTTTGAGCTCGGGTTGCGGTCAAGCAAAGAGTGCGTGGCTTTCACTAGTTCCTATAGCCTTGGTGTCCGTATGCTGACATGAGACTTAGGAGCGCGAGGATACACGACGTCGAGGCTGATATTCTGAAGTTGGCTGCTAAACTTGACCTCACTCTCGTTCGTCCTCCGTCCAAGGAGGAAGAGACAGAGGGCAAGGAGCAGAAGCTATTGACTTGATTGGTTTGTGAAATGCTGTGAAGTCTCTCAGTCGTGTTTTGTCATACTAGTTGTACCTTTTGCTCTTAGTCAAACTGTCAAACGTTTCGTCATATCAGCGGAACCCCTTTGGGAGTATAAGTCATTCAATCCTACGACAGGCAGGCTCGTGACTAGCTGGCCTGACGTTGCGCTCAGACTAGCTCAGCTTGCGAACAGACCAGCTGGGAGCCTATATGGCTGGAAGTTCGATGATCATGCGTTTATGTACATGCTCGTGGACGCCAGATGAGCCTCCATTGAGTGTTGTTCGCCGGGTCGATAGAGTTTACGCGGCCGGAGGTAGAGTCTGAAAGACTGTGATTCATTTGTCAATCTGAGACTCGAGATACTGTCTGATTGAGGCTATGAGCTCCTGACGAACGCTTGCAGGTACGGAACCTTCAGAGGATAACAGGCAGATGCGAGTCAGTGAAGATATATATAGGCTGGTATACTAACGATAGATACCTTCGGCATGCTGTTGTACATCAGTCATTATTTGACGAGCTGTCTTGCCTGACTGAGGTCCAGCAGATTTGGCAATCTCTATGTGACGGCCGTGAGTATACTACACCTCAAGGTGGTGAAGAAGCTCTGAGACCTTTGCTGTGATGATGAACCTCATCTGCCCATCCTGTCTCTGCTAGTCTTTGGGAGAGAGTAGCAGATAGTCTAAGTTATCGCATGTGTTTGATTCGCATGATCGACTACTAGAACACAGATGGTAGACACACCTGTCCCATTCGCCGCTTTCAACCATCCTGCGGTGTATTTGAGCATATAACGCAGAGTTGACGGGGTCACTGCGAGACGGCATGACAAGACTAGAACCGAGTCACCCGCTACCTGTGGTAAGTAGAACCACAGCCCTGGCTCGAACCGCTGACCGAGTTTAAGTTTGGTTGCCAGTAGAGGCTATCAGCGGTAAAGCGCTGACCGTGTGAGTGGTAGCACCGGGCCGAACGCCACAATGCTCTTCAGAAGCGCTCATCTGTCCCGCGGAAAGGGCGTGGGAACAAGGCGCGAGGATGGCGGGCTCGGCCGACTGAATTGTTATCCTGGCACTACTTAGTACTTACATGCACGACTCATAGCGTCGACAATAACTCAGTATGCCGGACAAGGAATTGCTGACGGGAATCTCAGCTGAATTCTCAGTTCTCGGGCTCTTAATTCAATATCATACAGAAAAACGGTTCAAAGGATCTTTATCGCGCCACCGTCAAAGGCTCTTAAGATCTTCTCGCTATCACACGGGTAGACACCAGAGTGCGGTCAGTCTTTCTACCGTTGCATTCATATATATAAGTTTCCAGTGCTGATAACAGTGATGCATATGTATAGATATCTGGGGGCAGCATCTCCTAGTAACGAAACCGCAATTCAAGGACAGGCGACATGGAAGAATCCAGAGAACCCTCGACCCACTGTTGAGAACAGTACCTCAAAGGTGCTTGCGCCAGTGATTCATCGCATCTCGCCAGTGCTGCCACATGCTTGTGGCAGGCGATAGCGATAGGTATTTCACAGTCTGTATGCTTAAGGTTCGATATCATAGAACTCTGACCGCTTTCACGTACCTAGGCCGCTCATTATCCAAGTCTGACAGGTACCAGAGCGCACTAGCATTCAGTTCTCCGCTCTTGAGAGATATCGCGATCATGTAGGCTTACTTCGCCTCGTCAGTTTACCCTCCTGAACTGATAAGTTTTAGAACAACATTGCCGCTTGTTGCGCTGCAGCCTGCACTGTCAGTCTTCTGTGTTGCTCGCCGGTGTTGATCCCCTATCTTTGAAACTGTCCGTCACCGAGCTGATGATAAACCCACGATTGTCGCGTGGCTATACAATTGAGCGCAACTAAATACGATGTACGTGAGTTAAGATGATTGGCAGATCGAAGTAGGGCCTCGTACGTGTCCTCTCACGCTGGGCACTCTATATACCTCCAAGACTCCACAATTCCTTGACTTCCGTTACCCGAAGATGAGTCTCTCCTTCGAAGCGACTGTTGGACCCCTGTTAGTTTTCGTGTGCATTGCGTTCATGTGAGTATCATCAGTCTCCGCATCTGCACTATGTTGACTGACGACGTTATTATTCAATGTGGAAGGCTGTATGGCACTTTCGTTGCACAGCTATTTTTCTATTATATCTCCTATGAAGGCGATGCCACTCCTCTCAAGATCTATGTTTGGATAATGGGGTCCGTCACACTCCTTTGTATGTTCTGCCTTTGCGAAACTAAACTTGCAATCACGAGCAGCCTGCTGGAAACATCACATACTGTTCTCTGTGTGGTATTCCTGTATTGGTATTTGATTGTACGCTTTGGCAATGCAGAGGAAGGCATTGAACTCATCCACTGGTATGTGTTCCCCATTCAGCCATCCTATCATGGTCTCATTCTGCTCATAGGAGTATACGGGTGTGTGTACATGCTACGCCTCATGATCAATTGATTGTAATTCAGAACCGGGGACATAGTATACTGTTATTTTGGAGGTGAGATTCACCACAATGACCTTGCCCGTTCCATGTAATAACCTCTATCTTCGCATGAAGATCCTCATGGTCTATATGGCACAAATGTAAGTATCACGGGTGCAGAGTACCTATGCAAGTACTGAAAGGCAGTTATAGGTTGTATTGCTGGCGAATCTGGCGCGGTATGTATCTGATTTTCAACTTTCTCAACATACGTGTCAATTAAACTCGGAGCGTTCTAGTGAGCGGCAAAACCATCCTCATGACAGCTGTTCCGGTGATTCTACATTTCCACTATTAACTGCCAGTGATTCTGCTGATGACCATCTGCCGCAGGTTTTCTTGTCCTCAACACGAATGGGTAAGCTCGAGTGATTGTTTCTATCATGGCTGTACTGATGCTGTGACGGCGCAGTTTTGGGATTGAGTACATTCCTTTGTCACCGGATCATTTACAGACTCCAAAGCTGACAAAGTTCTACTCTACACCAGCTAGTTTCGGTTTGATGTCAGTATTAAAAGGTTCAAGCAGATGCTACGGATTATTGACATAATAGTATAGAGCGGATCTCAGCACCTGGCAAATGATAGTTGACGACCAAGCACTGCAGGTAGGCAACATACCCAAACCAAGCATCTTCTACTGATAGCCCGCCAGGGTACGTTGACGGCAACATACGCAGTCGAGCTGGCGTCGGACGCGTCGATCTCGGCTTTGTTGGTCTATGGCCTATGGAAGCGACGCACGACCAAGTTTGCAAGGTATGTGCTTTACTCGTGATCGTGCATGGTCAGTGTTTTGACCCAGGCACTTCTTAGAACAAACGAGGTGATCCAGCGGCTCGTCTACTATGTTCTCAACACCGGAGTAGCCAATATGTCAGTTGATCGTGCCGCATTAGATACTTGTCTAACCGCCGCTGTCCAGTATCTGCTCTGCCGCCGTTATAATTACGGTAAGCTATACTGGAGCTTCGGAACTCCTGAAGAGACGCTCACACATGGATAGTTCAATCTCATGCGAGAAAGCCTGGCGTTCGCTGGGATCATTGAGATGAGAAGCAAACGTACGTATGCTACCCAGTATCTCCATCTGCTTTTCTGGCTGAGCGCCATCTCGCTAGTCTACGCAAACGTCATGATGGCACTGTATGTAATCCATTGCTATGTTGGAGCTTCGCACTAAGCAGTCGCCTCTGTGTAGTCTTAATTCACGCCAGATCCTACTCAAGAACCGCGACATCCAGCTGCCCACGTTGAGCAGTAGCAGAAACAGAGTAAGCGCACACGTTCCGGTCGTTCAGTGTTCACTGGTCTGACCGTGTTTCACCTATGATCAGGAAACCCGTGTTCACATCTTCACCGATACGATCGTTCGTAATGATTCCAACGTGAGTTATTTATTACTCATGGTGTTCGCTCCTGACGTATCTCCATATAGGATGGAGAAGACCACCACGTCGACGTCAAGCCCGCAGAAATTATCACGAAGGGCTAGATGGCACCGTGAGCGTGCTCTGTGCGATAAAGTTTTCCACAGCTTCTTTGCCTGTATCGGTCATCTGGTAGATTGCTCCAGTGTATTCATCACCTTCCTTGATATTGCGTGGCGCGTGACAAGCAGCCTCACCATTATCGTGCGATTAGCTATCGCACCGGTTTGCATTTGGAATTTGGAAACTAATGCTGGTATGAGGGCCTTCCATTGACGGACTGCGCGCTCGGATGCAACAAGAGCTAAGCCTACTTCAAGTTATTTCTCGCACAAACGTAAGCGTGTATCGCTACGCAGATGGTACACCGAGTCTAACACAGACTGTTACATAGGAAATCTTCAAAATCACTATGGCTATGCGCAGCCTGAGGGAATGGAAGTTCAACAAGGTTTATAACACAGGTATTCGGAGAAGAGGTGTCCAGTCACCTTGATATCTCCTAGAAGCAGTCCAATTTGCGTCTAAACCGTCTATTGCTCGCACATGACGCTGCAAGAATCTCACTCCAATCTAGCGCATGCAACTTCTCATAGAAATGTTCGGGTTCTCGATCACGACAACAAGATATGGAGACGGCGCTCCAAACTATCACTCCGCATCGTGGAAGATGAAGACCAGATATGGTACATAACATTTCTACTTCCGCACTCTTGCTTCAGCGCAAACTTTGCAAGAGGTGGCTTGAAGCATAACAGCTTGATTAGCTCTCAGGTGAGTACTCAGTAAGTATTGTCCACCGCATGCTCATCTGCTCGATGTACAGGATGCGTCTTCACACGGTATACACGCATATATAGGCATGCGCCGCTTCGGAGAGAGTTCGTAATTCTGCACTCAGCTCTGAGATTACACTCTACAGTATGGCGTATTCCTTCGCAGCCACCGTTGGACCGCTACTAGTATTTGTTTGCGTAGCCTTCATGTAATGTCCCTTCCTCTCTTTAGATGACTTAAATGATCACTGACGTAACCTTAACCAGACTATTCGGTATATTCATCGCGCAGTTGTATTACTACTACACCAGCTTCAAGCATGATAATCCGTATCTGAGAATTTATGTGTGGGCTATGGGGTAGGTTGATGGTTGTGGCCCGAGGTTCACTCTATCCATGCTCACAGAAGACACTTATAGCGCGTTGGAGACCACCCATACGGTGCTTTGTGTGGTATTTCTCTACTGGTACCTCATCGCTCATTTTGGAGATCAACTCAATGGTGTCAACCTTGTTCACTGGTATGTGCTCTTCCTCGTTCCCCGCTCAAAACAGTAAGTCTGAAACCACTGGTATTCGTAGGAGTCTTCGCGTAAGTTCAACCAAAGTTACTATAAACCAGGGACATCATGTACTGATCACCTGTCCAGGCGACAGTAATGCTGGAGGTGAGCCAGCTTGCACATTGATACCTACTTTGCTCAACATTACTGTGTTCGACCAAAGATTATTATGGTCTTCATGGCGCAAGCGTAAGATGCCTCGACTATATAACAGCGCGTGAATATGCTTGAAGCTCACTATAATATCTTAGATTATACTGTTGGCGCATCATGCATGGTGAGCCGTCATCTTATGTGCACGTGTAAAGCAACCTAAATCAGGCAACAGTGAGCAACGGCAAGACTCGCATCGTTGTAACAGGTGTCCCCGTACGTAGAGTTCCTCTCCATGCGGATCGCCATCACTGACAACGCTCTCAAACAGGCATTTCTTGTGTTCACAAGATTTCGTAAGTCGACATGAAGTCTGTGGTCGTCCAACCTCTCGTTTACCAGCCTTCTGTGCACGACAGTTCTTGGCATAAGTGAGTTGCTTGGGTCTACTCCTACACTCTTGAAAACTGACAAGCATGTTGTTACTCGCGACACTAGTCAGTTTCATATTGTGGTATGTCTTCACGCCTCCTAATGGCTCTGCTCTTGGCGAAAAAAGTAGTATCTAATAGTCTAATCTCGGGAAACGTCTACTATAGGGCACCCTTGGATCAGTGGGCAGTGATGATTGAACACCCTGACGTCAAGGTGCGTACTGTTTGATATCTCAACTGCCCTCCTAATATATACTTGGTATGCATGCACGCTTTATAGGGTATGATGACCGCTACGTTCTCTGTGGAACTAGCCGCAGACGCAGCCATTTCGGCGTTTCTGAGCTGGTGCTTATGGAGAAAACGCCAGCACACCATGCAATATACACGGTAAGTTACAGCGTTCGCCGATCATGCGCGTACTGATCGTGTGGGGCGTATGGTAGCACAAATGATATCATTCAGAAACTAGTTTGGGGCATATTGAACACCGCTACTGCTAATATGTGAGTATTGTCGAGTACTCGGCGAGGCTCGGAAGTCTAAATGCTTCGAATAGTATATGCTCGGCTGCAGTGATCATTACGGTAAGAGTCACCTCTTTACCTTGGTGATGAGCTCAGAATAATGATTGCGACAGTTCAACACCGTGGGTGAAACTTTGACTTTCGTGGCAATCGTTGAGATGAGGAGTAAATGTGCGTATTCCCCCCTTGCTCTTATTATCTTTCAATTCTCAAACAAACGTCTCTCCAAGTATACGCAAATGTTATGATGGCACTGTAAGAAAGCAACGCCTCTTATTCTACGAATTAGGCTCACCGTCTTCACACAGACTGAATGCAAGGAATATCATCTTTGCTCGGGACATCGAGTTACCTGCCCTTGGGGCGCGTAAGGTTCCTGTGAGTAAACCTTCACTACGGCGTTGCGCTAGTGCGAGTGAACTCAATACATGGTATCAAGGCAACCCAAGTACACATCTACACCGACACCATCATTCAGGGCGACTCGAATGTATGTATACACGCGGCTAATGCACGGAACATCGAAGGTGTACTAAAGTTTCTTCGTATCCTAGGATCGTGAAAGTGACACTCCGGGAGATGTCAAGTCGCCCAACATATCCGGAAAGAGTCCGGTGTTGCAGTGAAGTACTGAGTAATGCGTGCCATCGCAACTTGAGCACGGCAATAGTTGACATACTAGGGATCTGTCAGTTATATTACGGTGCTGCGAAATGTATAATATGACTACCACGAATAGCTACACATCAGACGAAGGAGTGACTCGCCTGCGAGTACACGTATACACGTATATCGCACAAGGGCAGACTTTCATAACAAAGCTTGATCACCTTCGGTGGTAAGTACTCAGGCTCGTCATGCTATGCTGCTGTCCTGGCAGGACAGGTGACGGTGGCGTGAGGATGTGCGCAAATCACTGATGCGATTGCGCTGATCGACATGCGCAAGTTACGAGGATAGGGAAAAAATATCAAAACGACCGGGACCACGAGGAAGTCGGGGAGACAATGTGCTATCCGATGATGGGAGGCTCGGAGTTGTCATGACTGAACGAGAACATGACGGTCGTTAGTGATGTTGTTTCTTCGTTGTTAGGACAAGGAATTGAGAACACGAGAACGCGAGTACAGTCCTACTTACAGCGACCGTTGTACAGACTCAAGAGAGATGTTCTGGTATGGCAACTTGAAGGAGATGGCAGATTGAGGCCGTTTGTGCTGAACGCGCAGCTTGATCGACACAATAGATCTCAGTTCCGATGCGTGCGTCTATTGTAGGCGTAGTACTGCATTATTGTTTCGCGTGGGAAAATCTGTTTCAGCAGGTTCAGCTTACAACTGCACGGGTCGCTGGGACGTCTCTGCTCTTCTCTCCTCTCACGACCTCATCTCTTCACGCCCCCTCACGACATTCTACCTGTATATTTTCATTTACACCCGTCCGATGAAGAGCATCCGCAAGTCTTTCGGCAGCAGCAAAGAAACCCACATTTCTAGTCCCTTGCCGCCCTTATCCAAGCCCGCACTCGCCATACAACCGCCTGTCAAAGTCATAAGGGCACTTCAGTCCCACAAGTCACAGTCTCCGCACCAGCTGTCCTTCGAGAAAGGCGATTTCTTCCATGTTCTCAAGGAGCCAGAAGACGGTCTTTGGTACGAGGCAAGCAACCCGTCCACATCCGCACGCGGGCTTGTCCCGGTGCACATGTTTGAGGAGTTTCTGAAGGGATCTGCAACGTGCGTGTGTCTTTTATCTCACCGTCGGAAGTTGTATCGAGCATTCCCCGCAGTCCCCGCACCCCGTTGCCCACAGCACTGAAACGCTCGGACACGGGGAAGCCCCAGACGTTCTACGCTGTGGTCCTCCATGATTTCACCGCAGAGCGAGCAGATGAACTGGATGCAAAAGCAGGTGATGCTGTTACAGTAGTCGCGCAATCCAACCGTGAATGGCTGGTAGCAAAGCCTATTGGGAAGTTGGGTCGCCCTGGCCTTATCCCAGTGTCTTTCGTGGAATTCCGTGATCCCGCCACTTCACAACCCATAGAAGATGTCGCTTCGCTCATAGAGCGCGGTGCTCTGCCACCGGTGGAGGAGTGGAAGCGCCAAATAATGAACTACAAGGCAAACTCCATCTCCCTAGGCGTTCTCGACGAAGCCGCTCTTGCCCAATCTCCTCCTGCATCGGCGTCTTCTGAGAGGAAATCCGCTGCACCTCACTCCCCTGACATCAACGTCCAAGGGCCTTCTCCCAGTTCGCATACACACCAACAGTTTCCCGAGGAACCTTCTCAGCCTCCTTTACTCCCGGAAGGTATTCTTGTTTCTGCCGACGTGAAGTCATTCCACTTTGAGATGGAGGAGTACTGGTTCCGAGTTCACGCCATCTTCCAACCGTACGCCAGCGGTTCCCTCCCTCCCGCGAAGGAACTTGTATTGTTCCGATCATACAACGACTTCTATGACTTCCAAGTGGCGTTACTCGATACCTTTCCCAGAGAAGCAGGTCGGCAAAGCGCAGGTCGCACACTCCCGTACATGCCTGGTCCTGTCCCCCACGTCGATAACCAGATCACGATCTCCAGGAGACAGGAGCTGGATCAGTACCTCCAAGAACTGTGTGCCCTCTCCGAGAAGGGGGTGAGACATGTTAACGAGAGTGCTCTGGTCCGAGAATTCTTTGCGACGAAGCCCGGCGATGCCTCTGCTGATATTGAGCCGCAAGTTCGGTACATCGAGTCGTTACCATACGAACACGACACACAAGTGAACGTGGATGCCGAATATGGTGTTCATGACCAGTTCTCGCGCATGCGACTCTCCGGCGGACCGGACTCCGGGTATGAAGAAAGCGACTACCTGGGCAAGGATCACAGGAGCAGTGCCCGCGAATACGACCAACGAGCTAGCCATCAGAGGGCGGAGTCGACCGCATCCATGTACAAGAATGGGACATCACGGAGTATGACTCACTCAAGGTCGAGCTCCCGGAACCATTCAGTCGTCGATTACCCAGGTGGATATGGTCATGGGCGCAATGGGTCTTCTCTAGAGATCGATACGTTCCAGGCGAATGGCTACCCACGATCTTCCATGTCCTCTTCGAACGATAGATCACCGATACGTTCCTCCCTCGCACCATCTGTTGCCTCTAGCCAAGGGCGAACACCTTCTTCCGCCAACCCACCGATTTCTTCATCTATTCCTCAAACTGCGTTCATCAAAATCAAGATATACGATAAAATATCGGATGACTTGGTGGCGATTCGGGTTCACCCCCGTGTAACTCACGCGCAGCTCATGGACAAGGTGCAGGCTCGACTTGGCGATAATGTGATGAGCCTCAGGTACCGGGACAGCGTCAACAATACATTGATGGAGCTTACAGATGACGAAGAATTACGGCTGTGGCTGGATCACACAGACCGGCTTGTCCTGTATGCTGATTCAGAGTAGTCAGGTGTCGACGGGTACCTCGAAATATCACGCCCCGAGGATCTATTCTACATGTGTGTAAACTATTATCTTATTCCTCACTTGCTCTTCGACCTTCTGTGTAATCCTTTTTGATGTGTAGTTCAAGTACTCTTTTCGTTTACCAAGCACTCAGATTTGTACTTTTCTTTTCTTGACCTTGTACCACGTTTCTTCGGTCTCTTGTACCCCTCTCCATCCGCATCGGTTATCTTGCTGCCGCAGTTTGGACACTGTTCTTTAGCCCTGCATCATCACTTCGTCAATAGTATATCCTGTCGCTTGGCAAATGCAATCTCGTGCCTCTTTTCCATGTTACCCGGAAATCGAATTCGAAGTTGTGGGGCCAAGTGTGGGCACGAGCGCCACGCCACAACGCCGAGGCGCCCGGTGTAGAGCGACCTCCGACAATTTCTGACAATTACCGTGAGTACTAAATACTGCGTTCCGTGCCTCGTTGTAGGCTCTACGCAGCGCGTCGTCGCCACCTCCTCTCGCCATGAGGAAAGACCTGCTCACAATACCAACCACTTCAAGAACATCTTAAACATCCTCGGTCGCCGTCGCTTTGCCTGCTATGTCTTCTGACAAGGACCCGTCACTGGATGCCGCCTCCGAGTCCGCCGTAACTACCACTGTGCCAACCACCTCGTTATCGTTCACAACATTGCCTATAATTCCCAATTTGGACCCTTCCATTATTGCAGCGATACCCCTTAGAGCGGAGAGACCCAGGTCACCAGAGAGTGCGGGAGAAGAGCAGGCATTGGAATGGCGTGAGGTCATCGAGTTGCAGGAGTTCAGCGAGCGCAAGGCATGGATTGAGGAGAAGACGAGAGTGAGTTTCATACTCATTGAAGATGTGGTACGAGAATGAACACATTTGTGCTAGCTCCTTGAGCAGATGCCTCCTATAGAGGTGTTTGTAGGGTTGGACGCTGTGCGCGCGTCCGCCGAAGAAATACCCGGCCTGCCGACGCGTGAAGAGCTTAATCAATGGCTCGTGGAACATGATAAGATCGAAAAGGAAACAGAGATATTCGATTCAGGGGAGTTGCGGAAGCTGAAGAAGTTCACGAAAGGTGCGTGTGTTGTAGCCTGCAGGTCCATGTCTTTTCTGATGGTTAATATTCTCTAAAGCCGCTGCGCAACGGAACCTGTCGCCAGCGGATACGGACTTGATAGAGCTCACGTTGACGACTATTTACGCACTCGATAAGTTGCTGCGCCTCTTACGCGACAGATCGAACAGGTTGGAACTCCTGGGTGACCGGCTCACATGGGAGGAGAGACGCATCGCCTCATGGGTAGAACTGCGCAACCTTCGAGCTGACTTGAGCACATTTCTTGCCACCCGAGCTCGCTGGTCACCTTCTGTATACGATCGTGTTCACGATGACGAAGCCAGCCCGCCGGCGAGCGAACCGTCTCCCTTACCCACTTTACGCCGGAAAAGCTCTGTCAGCTCACTCATGTCTACCGCGTCTGACTCTACCATATCATCCCTCGCACTTTCTCGCGGAGAGCGCTTTAAACTCGCTGAAACACTGTCTCGTGATGCTGCTCAGTTCGCCAGCCGTGTATCTTCTCTGCGTCACTCGAAGATTACTGCCGCTGGGAAAGCCCTGGACAAGCTGATAGATGATAGCCGCAAACCTGTCCCTGATGAACTATTGGACGAGCAAGATAAACTTGAAGACAAGGGTATTAACGAGATGGAGGATGTTGGCAAGTTTATCATGAGTGTCGTTATGCAATGGAAGAAGTAATGCACTTTACTCGATATTACGCCGCTGTGCACTAATCCATGCACAGAGCCGACGAGATCTATGTTGAGACCGCAAGAGACAAGTCCACCGCTCAGACACTTCTCGAGGAGATTGAAATCGCTAAATTAAGCCACCCCACGAGCCGTCAAGATAATGCATTTCTTTCCCGTGCAACCGCGTTATCGAAGCGTTTGAAGATGCGCGAAAATCCGTCTTCCTCTATCAGTGTCTTCCTCCGGCCAACTCATCCATTATTTCCTGATCAAGATAGTGCCAATGACGAGATCTCTGACATCCTCACCGCAGAGTTAGCTTCTACACAGGAACAAGCTTCTGAAGCGGAGCGGGCTGCGAAGGAGTATCATGCCATCCTCGACAGGGTCAAGAAAGTTGAAGCTTTATCTATGACGGCCGTGGATCTTACGACTCAGCTCGAATCGCTGTCGCATCGTCTGGAAACTGGTATCGAAAGCGACTCTGGGGACGGTTCACCCCCAACGCTCTCCTCCGAATCATGTCTTCATTCCAACAGTCACTCAGTATTTCTCGCTCACTTTCAAGAACTGTTCGATAGCGTCAACGAGATCGAAAAGGCGGCCAACGATGCTGTTTCTTCTGGCCGTGTCGCTCTCGCTGCGTTGCCCCGCCAAGGGATCGATGCGCAGTTCAGACAGGACTCTATCGCAGCATTTGATCGTCTTGCTTCCTACCGTACTTCCGCCATCAACATCCGTTCGTCGGTCGCATCAAGAGTCGAGACGCTTCGCAAGTGTCGATCCATCTGGTCATCTATGGCAGAGACGTTTGATAAAGTTGACAACCTACGCCATGACGTGGTGGAAGCCATACAGAGGCAGATGTACAAGCCGAATGCCAGCCAGGATGCTGCTCTACTCACTCCCGAAAGCCCTTCTTCCGTGCTTGCTGTGCCTGAGTTGACCGTCGCCCAGGCCAACGAGCAAATTGACGGTCTTATATCCGCGATGGGTGCTGCCATTACTACCCCCTTGTCTGCCGTCACCACGTCTGTCGGCCCCACTCTGAACACGTACCTTTTTGGCTGCTCCACTGGGCTACAGCAGTCACTCGACGAGCTGAGACGGCTGACACAGTCTTGGTCACAAGTGCAAATCCAGGCGTCGGAAATGGAGGCTATCAGTGACCAAGTCCACGCGCTACAGATGCGTTCAGAACACCTCAAACTGCAGCTCGATGACGGGGCACAAGATATCCTCCTTGGGACCCTTTCTGCCGATGATCTACGACTTAAGGAGGCGGAGCTGGAGAGCGAGGTCAGGCAGCTTGCAGCAGATGTGAAATCATTCCAGGACCAGCTGTCTTCTCGCGTACCCTTCGTCGGTTCTGGGGACCGGCCTCGGGTTTCAGTGTCTGCGTCATCCACTGCCAGAAGACGATTTTCTATTTCTACTGGCTTTAGTCTTGAAGTTGTCCGCCAGGCAGCGCAGGCTGGTGTTCCATTTGACACAGCAGCACTTGACCGTGCTGTCAGAGCGGATGCTAACTCGTATAGTATCCTTCTAGCTGGCGAGATTGAGGCTGTCTCTCGGTCCTCTGATCATTTCCGGTGGGCACAGCAGGCACGAGCCGTTGATGTCGCTGTGACTGGAGCATCTGGGGAACTTTATGAGGCGACTACCGCTCTGAATGTATTGCAGGCCTCCTTGAACGATCACCAGAAGCCTATCGACCTCGCCACTTTACAGTCCATCTCAGCCAAGGTAGACGACTTGCACCGTCAAAAGGGACAGTCTCTTGCCACCTCTTATCAGGACGTACGAGAACTACTTGAACGCCTAGAGAGTGTTTCTTCCACTCGTGACCCGTCTTATGATGCAACGGTTCTGGCTCCTCGTAGACAAGCTGTTGAAGAGGCGAAGAGCAAGCTCGGACGTTGGACGGAAAGTATTGAGGTGCTCTCGGAACAGCTCTCTGACATGCAGCATTCCGAACGCGTACGACTAGAGGCTGAGGCAGCAGCTATAGCCGCTGCAGAGGAGGCTGAGAGGCTACATCGTGAGGAGGAAAGGTTGCGCATGGAGGAAGAAGAGAAGTTGCGTAAGGAGGAAGAAGAGAGGCTGCGTAGAGAAGAAGAAGAGAGACTGCGCAGAGAGGAAGAGGAGATGCTGCGTAGAGAAGAGGAGGAGAGGTTGCGCAGAGGAGAGGAGGAAAGGCTGCGCAGGGAAGAGGAGGAAAGGCTGCGTAGGGAGGAAAAGGAGAGGTTGCGCGGGGAAGAGGAGGAGAGGCTACGTGAGGAGGAGGAAGAGAGGCTACGTAGTGCGGAAGACAGGTCGCGTAGGGAGGAAGAGGAGCGGTTACTGCGTGAGAAAGAAGAAGCGCTGCGACGGAACGAGGAGAGATTGCGTCAAGAAAAAGAGAAGATTTTGCGAGAAGAAGCGGAGGAGGCCAAAGCAAACGCGAGAGCTGCTCAGGCGGCGCTGGCGGAAGCTCGAGCCGAGACGGAAAAGAAAGCGCATGCCGATAGGCAAGTGGCGGGAGCACAAAGACCAGTAGAGGAACGTGAAACACGTACGAGGCGCATTGCCAAGGACCCTCAGCAGGTTACACCGCGGACCGTTAGCAAGTCTCGCGCAGTTCATCCAATCGAGCCTGTGGATCAGCCATCGAAGGGCAAGGGACGTGCAAATCCGACACATCGAGCCGGTGAGTATACCGTATACAGAGGTTGAGATTTTGGCTAACGACGGGTACAAGATGTTTTTGGCATCACAAGAACGGATTCCATGGATTCTACGAAATCGGACGAGGATGCCACCTTACAAACTCTTATCGTTGGCTTCAGGAAGCGCTTACGGTCCCTGCATATCAATGAAACAGCTCGCCCACCTCGAGACACGACATCTTCTTTGCCATCCCCAGAAACCGTCGACGCAATCAAGCACCAACTAGAATCTTTACAACGTGAAGTTGAGACCCTGCCTGCCTCGATACCGACCGCCCCATATGTGGATGCTGAACTACGCTCTTTGCGCTCAGAGCTCGAAGCCTCCGAAAAGATGCTGGAAAGCATCTGCTGCCTCTCAGAGTTCGGTGCAATCGTTCAACGATGCGACGATTTGTTGAGTGACCTTTTAGAACATATCGACAGCTATCCTGCTCCTCCGACGGCGACCTTGTCCACGTTACATACCAGTGATACCTCTCGTCCTCCAGAAGACCAGATTTCGGACCGTTTGGCGTTTACTGATAAAGTTGTACAGGAGTTGATATCACATGCAAAACCACTTGCAGGGGACAGCCGCATCACGTCAGAATGTGACCGCATTACACAGACCTGGGAGGAACTACAAGCCATGGGCAACGATCGTATTGATGGTCGCAAATCCCGTCCTCCCAGTGCGATGAGCGTTGGTCCTAGCAGAGCTCTCATCGCGCCCTCTCCTGTTCCTCCACTTCCGAAGCAGGCAGAGCAGAGAAAACCTGGTCCATCGTATTCTCGGCTTTCCGCAGCCCCGCCGGGCAGCAAATACCTTGCTCCTCCACCGATCCCTAGGCGTTCTATCTCTCGAGAGTCTTCAGGGGCACCCAGCAGGTCATCAAGTAGAGCTTCCACTACTCGTTCTGTCTCTAATCCATCGACCACAACCCCCGTCACAAGTTCACGGTTATACACATCGACATTCGCCTCTCGTCAACGCTCTTCGAGTATCAATGCATCAATCTCAACTATTATCGAGTCTCCCCATAGGGCAACTCCTCCACCAGGAAGCGGGGCTCGTGCACAAGGCAATCGCCCCCGTGCCAGGACTGGACAGAGCACACATGAGCGAATGGCTTCGCCTCTTGTGACTGACATGCCGAGATCTCAGTCTCGTTCGAGTGTACACGCTCCTCGTTCTCAGTCTCGTTCGAGTGTACATGCTCCTCGTTTATCTCTGTCCTCCAGTCGACCAACTTGGTCACGAGCTCCCCGTCAGTCATTCCCTAACGTACCGAAGTCTCCGCCACCAAGAAAACCTTCAAGCACAGTGAAGACACCTTACGTACCGAATCCGAAGAATAAGCTGGACATGGCTGTCGGTGACGTCATTAACAGTCTCCCTGTTAACATCAATATCGAGGTTGTAGCGGAGACTTGGAAGGACCAGAGCGGTAAATATTGGATCGGCGGAGACGATGATCCCAAACTATGTTTTTGTCGAATCCTTCGTTCTCAGACGGTCATGGTCAGAGTTGGTGGCGGCTGGACTGAGCTTTCCAAGTGAGCTGCTGAATCAGGAAACTACGTGCTATATATACTGAATATTATCCAGGTTCATCAAAGAGCATTTTGCTGATTCATTCCGGGTACTTCCTCTGACCGAATCCCCGCCGCACAAGAAGGCGCAGGAGGAGAAATGGATCAGCTCCGCGATTCTCGCCCAAGCTATGTCAGACAAAGCACAGAGTCCCCCACTCCCTCCACACACTCCCGAACCACAATTGCCGTTCATTCCTTCATTCGCCTTGTCTACTCCCAGTGGCACGAGCCCTCGAACGATCAAGACTTCCTCACCGGGGTCTCCGTTACATGCTATGCAATTCATTCGCCGCGCCGACCGTGATTCCATATCATCAAGACCAGAAACTCCCACCAGGCCACCACGCCCTGCGACCTCACTCTCACATAACCGCAAGCAGCCAGTATGGCGTCCTTGATCTTGTCGCGTTCTGTCAATCTGCTTTGATATCCCGCTTTGCTGATTACCCATTATATTGTGTTTGTTCCAGAAACATTGTGCACCGATGTGAACCATTATTTCATGCCATCTTCGTATGTATTGCTCTCATATATTTCCATTGATTTATAGTACGGACTTTTTTGTTGTGCTGTTGCGTTGCGGATAGAACAATGTGACGCGTTACTAATAACTCATATGGGTGTGACATAGTGACGCGCCCACCGACCGCGTTCGAGCACAGCTAGACAGACATCGGGGACCATACTACATCTTGTCCTCTTTCCACATCAACACCACAAGTATACCCTCTAATCGGACATGGATAACCTGAAGTGCAATAGGTTAAATTGTCGGAAGGTGCTCTCAGAGAAGGCTGTTGTGGTATGTTCTTGTGATTGCTTTGGTCACTTCGATGTACTAAGAGTCTGTACTGTGGTAGACAACCTGTACGACAAACAGCCTAAGCATGCTCGACTATACTTACATATTTTCATCACTATGATGCAGGCTCGCATATATTCTGCGGTTTGAGGCCTACCACGTTGCGATGCTCGGACAACTGACATAGTTTTGTCTAGTCGAGTGTGCCAATGAGCTATTCAACGCATCAAGATTATGTCCAGGTATTGAGAAAATTCATTCTGTTGCGTTGCATCGCTAACTTTCATGGAGCCTGTGATACTTCCCTGACTGAGCCGTGCGTTCTTCGATGGTGCATCTTCGGCCTACTGACAGTCTTTTTCGATTCAGGGACGATGTAGTCGTGCGTATAACTTCCACCAACATATTTATGAGTATTAATAAAAGCATTTGCAGGTGTGCTCATTAAATCCGACGAATGACTATAAAACAGTGAGTATATGCGTATATATTCCAAGAAAGGACGAAGTATGACATTTATGTATGCTAGTCGGTTCTTTCTGGGCTGTACCCCACCGTTATACTGGAGATATGCAGCAGGCGAGTCGCTACACGCCATTTGCGTATGTATCCTGAACGTTCTCAGGGCAATGTCGTTCTGGCAGTACCAATTACACCAGGAACAGTAGGTTTACCGTGCTGGTGAACGGGGTCAGCGTCACGAGATGAAATACAATCCAGCTCTTTTCAGCAGGCAGTTGTTCGAAGCGTCAATGAAAAGAACGCACAGATGCAGAAGGAGCTTCACAATGTCGTCAGAGAAGGTATACCAAACTAGGACATCTTTTACTTTACTCGCTCCTGCACCTCTACTGACTACGCGATAGCAAACGGCGAGATCAGTCTCCTGAATAACAAGATAGCAGGTATGTACCCCCGTTACCTACAAACCGACGTTCTAGACGCTACTATCCGCAGAGCTGCAACGTGAGCTGGAGACGGAGAGAAGGAAGTCTGCCACACTCCAGGAAGCCGTCCGAGAACGTGACAAAGAATATCAGAAGCTAAAGGTACATAATTTCGTGATTCCAGTACGGTTATATCAACGAAAAGCATCGTAGGCCCAGCATGACAAGATCAAACGGAAAGCGATTCTCGCTCCGGAAAATCCTCAGGCTACTCCAGCTCTAGCCACGGGACGTGCTGTACCTCAAGCTCAAGCTTCAGCTGCCGGAACTGGGATCGATGTCGGTGCAGTAGTGGGAAATATGGAAGCAAATGGAGTGGGTGGTCTCATGCTCAGTTTACAACGCTATCGCTGAATTCGAGTAGATTCAACGCACGCCCATCACCAATCGAACTGCACAGCACATGCCCGGTAGCTGGCGACCACAACCTCCACGCATGCAACCACAGGCACAGAGACACCCTTTCAATTCCAATGCTCACAATCACAATCCACCGTTTAGATCTGCCACCACAGTTTCGGACCAGTCGGACAGCGGGAACGAGGTCGAGATGCTCATTGGTAATCATCCAGTGCGCCGTGCGACTGTAACTGGAGGCGGGAGTAACGGGTGGGGTATTCCTCGGGATCAACAAGGCAGACCGCTACAAAGACGTCAGTTCCACACGTTCAGCACATACTCGTGAGCTCTGACTCGATGTTGTCGTCTTCTAGAATTCCCACAAGGTTTCCCTAAGAGATCAGGTGTATTCAGACCAGCGGGGGTACCGGGCTAGAGAACATGTACGAAGTAACAGAATAGACTCGTTACTAGTCATGAGGTGACACGACTGCGAACAGGAGTGTAGCAAGTTATAAAGAGAGGGGAAAGCAGAGTATGATACATCATTATACGCGCTAGTCAAAGCATGGGAGTTGTCTGAAGTAGATGTACAGGGTTGAAACGAAAGACGCCAGCGAGTATTCAAAGCAGCGAAAAAGGTACAGGGATATAACACAACACGATCGCATTGTGAGCGATAAGCAAGTAAAGAATAGAAAGAGGTCCTGGTCCGAAAAAAGCTAAGGTGTTAGTCGCGACGAATGGCGCCCTTCTTTTCGTCCTCTAGATATTGTCCAATAGCAAGTATGTCTTGGCCTGCACGTCGAAGGTACCCAGCGAGCACTGCACGGTCCGCGTGAGGAAGGAGATCTGAGAGTTTATCAACCTGCTTCTCAAACTCCTCGTCCGTCGGGGGTTGCGGTTGAGCTGCAGCTGCTGCAGAGCGATGAAAGAAGGAGGGCCGTCGGCTGCTGATACTCGTACGGGTGTCACTGCGAGTAACAGAAACGGGCGGCTGCTCGACGGGCTTGGCCGACCCGACAGACATTGTATGCGATCGCTGCAATTTACCAGGAGGGGCTCGTGGGCCGCCAGGGATAGTAGGTGCACTGATGACATGTGGTTGGGGTGGACGGGATTGACTACGCTTTGTCAATACACGACTAGGCGCAGGGGGGCTATCTGACTTCTTCAGACTAGCCTTGCGGCCTATAGACGAGAAGAAGCCCCCAGCAGAACGCGGTGGGCCACTCGAAAGCGGTATTTGATAGCTTCGAGGAGTTGGCGGAACAGAGGTGGATGAGCGAGGAGGAGGGAGCTTCGTTGCTAGAGATGGGTAGGGGAGGGCGATTGGAGGTGGTTTGCCTAGGTTCAAGTCTTCGTCAGGTTTCATCATCAAATCCGTAGCTGTATATGCGTCTCGTCGTATAGGAAAAGTTGCCTCGGAGGCCACTGAGGCCCCGGAAAAGTGCCTTGTTTGTTGCTGGGCTGCTGATGACCGCGAGGAAGGATGAGAAAGGCCAATATCGAGCTGCAGCCCAGTAGTACGGACTGGCCTGGGACCTGTGCCTGAGAAAGATAATCATAAGCCTCAATCGTAAATAAAGAATTATGTATAGATGATATACCTTTGGTTTGCATCGACTGTAGCCATTCACTCAGGCCAGTATCGCACATCGATAGCTGCTGGATCTTCTGCGCATAGGCGGAAGCGCGCTCAAGGGGGCTCGTCATAGATGATACATCCCGGAAGGTCATGGCGTCAGGCCACGGGTTTACTACCTTAGGTCGAGTATTCCGAGGGGTAGTGGCCAACGCGGGCGACGGGGTTCTGGGTGATCGAGGTGTCGAGTCTGTACGAGTCGTTCGTGAAGATTTCATAGACAGTGAGGAGGGCGTTCTAGGAAGTGCAGAAAACCGCTTTAGATTGTTGAGAGTAGCCTTGAAAGGATTACTGGATCCACTATGACTGCTCCCCGGTGAACGCATCTCTTCCAAAGGAGGACCAGGACTGGCCTTGGGAGGAGGTTGAGGAGCCGGTGAACGTGAGCGGGACCTACTCCGTGAAGCAGAGGGGGCCTGGCCAAGACCATTGGGAGAAGATGCGATAGTCGTGTCCTTAAGGCTGACCCAGCTTGGATCTCGTTTGAGCTCGATAGCAGAGCGCCTGTCGTATTCCTCAGTGTCTTCGTATACGGATTCCGGTGAAGGATCCCTAGGATGGACAATGTGCACAGTGGTCACAGGAACTGAGTTGCTATGGTCTTGACTCTCCTGACCGACAACCGGTGACGCTTCGGGTGTCGATTTCGCCGTGGTCTGGTTAGATGGAGGGAACGCTCCCTCCCGCCGATGTATCGACCTCGAGCGTTTCGCGTCAAGGGCAGAATCTGAAACGCTACAAGGACACAGTATTAGGAATTGGCAGTTCGTTGATAATGTGGCATATACACTTACGCAGACTCCTTGGTCCTGTCGGAATGAGAAGATTCATTTGATATATCTGTCCCAGCACGCTCCAGTACTGGTCGCGAAGGGCTGCGTGATGCAAGCGCGCTCGAAACGGACTGCGGTAACTGCAAAGACTCCTTTAACGCTTCCAGGTCTCGTTTCGCAGGGGAAGACGACGGAGCTGAGGCCTGAGATAGAGGCATTGGAGTTCGCATCCGAGGTGGTCGCGGAGGTGGTGCCGATGAAACAGGACTAGAGACAGCAGCTGCCGCATCGAACATGGTCCTAGGAGGTGGCAACGACGGTCCAGCCGTAGGCTGAGCTTCGTAGTGGGGATATGACGAGCCCTTGGTCGTGACGGAAGTGTTATTGATATCCATCGGGTGCATTGGCTCGCGGCGCATCACTTTTCCAGAATGTAGCCCGACGACAACCGGACCAACGACGGGTTGCTGTATATCCTTACTCTCTCCTATCGCAGGCGTAGACGTCTGCTCGCGATCACGAGCGTTAGGATCCCAGAAATGCGGAGGAGTAGAACTATTGATCGTAGGTGTACCGTTTTCGGTCAAATCGGGTGTCTGTACCGCTGGCGAAGGGGAGCGAGACTTCGACGGTGTTTGGAAGATGGGTGCGTGCAGCAAGGAAGGATCCGTAAGTCTATTGAGACGCGGAGATGATTGGTTGCCTGTTTCCGATATTGAAGGGATCACACGTCCCACTCCCACAATGCCTACGTCCCGCGATGTCTTTCGGTGAAGATGTAAATGCCCACCGATGGCCTCGGATGCCGAGCGTGAATGAGTTGCCGCTGCAGGAGGTGCAATGCCCAGCCCGCGGTTGCCAGAGACCGGAGGAGCAGAGGGAGGTGGTGTGAGGTTGGTGTACGTGGCAGGCGACGCGTCTGGCGGCGCGACGAGTGCCAAACCGTTTACGTGTATGCCACGACGAGAAGAGAGCGACGACTGAGGTGACCCACCAGCAAAGCCACTGCCACTGCCCTCCTTACGTCGCACAGATGGTGGTAGGGAGCTATCGAGCTCAACAATAGCAAGGCGGCGCCTGTCCACGCTTTCCTGAGAAGGCACGCTTGGACGTCGGATGTGTCCTGCCGCTACGCTCACAGCCGATGATTGGGGCGGTAAATCTTCTGCTTGTTGCACTGGCTGTATGCGGTGTGTTGTTTCGGCAGAATACTGAGAAGAAGACCTTGAACTGCTTGAGCTTCGGCGACTCAGCCCTGCCCGCTGCTCGTGGTCGTCGTCGGAATCATGGGATTGGCCAGCGTACTCAGACTGATAATACGACAGAATCTGGTCTGTTTCGCGGCGGATGATGTTGGGACGAACATGAGAGAGTGAAGCTAAGAAGTAGTAGACGAGATGAAGATGAGTCGCATGCGCACAGCAGCCACCAAGCCCGAGTTCAGTGTCATACCAGTGCTGGTGCCTGCGTCGTCCCTATCTGCAATCTCAGGATAGCCGCCCGAGTGTGGGTAGCTCTGCGTAAGCACTGTGGCCATTATTTGCTCCCTATTTGAACGTCGTCGTCGCGTTCTAGTGGCTGGGGGTCATGAAGGCGGGAAAGAGGTCGACGTCGAGAGCATCGGCCAGGGAAAGGAGGTTGGGCCAGGAACGACGCCTCCGCCTCCCAACTTGGCTACCCAGACAACGCCACGTGCTATGCTCTGTAATTACCGACGCCGTCGTCATCGCAGCGTCTGCCGCACCGTCCGACGCAACTCAGGAGCTCGAGGTTAAAATAGCCTACGGGTCGTGTTGCACAGTTTCCGTGCGCGAGTAAGAATACAAAGTACAAAACGCTACTATCGAAATCCAGGCCTTGGCTATGACGGCCTTAATTTTATACACTTTGATCAAACAAATTCATACCCCTCAACATGCGATCGTCGACTTTACCACTCCATCTTTTTCGTCTTCTTAGCAGGGGCAACTGGGATCTTCCCCTTGTACCCAAACCCATCGAGCCAAGGCCAGACCTGACTGCGGCGAGTCTCAAAGCTTTCGATGGCGGGGGCCTTCTGCAGCGTCAACGCAATATCGTCGAGGCCGTTGATCAGGCAGTGTCTGCGGAAAGGGTCTACCGTGAATGGGATCGATGGCTTGCCATTTGCACGGCGGACTTCCTGCTTTTCCAGATCCACTTCCAACTCCAGTCCTGCTTCGGCGTCCGCAGTCAGCTCCTTGCACACCTCCTTGGGGAGGGCTACTGGTAGCATGCCGTTCTGCATTGTGTTGTTGCGGAAGATGTCCGCAAAGCTCGGAGCGATGATGCAACGAATCCCGAAGTCATTTCTGCATTGAATGGAATGTCAAAGTCTGACAAAGCAGGAAGCGCGAAAATTGTGACACTCACAGACTCCATGGCGCGTGTTCACGAGAGCTTCCACATCCGAAATTTTCACCGTCGCAAACAAGAATCTTCGCCCTGGTATACGGTTCACGGTTCAGAACAAAGTCTGTGTCGGCGCCAGTGTGAGGGTCCTTTCTCAGCGTGAAGAACAGGGCATTGGCGAGCCCGGTGCGCTTCAAGGTCTTCAGGAACTGCTTGGGAATGATCATGTCCGTGTCAACGTTCTCGATGTGAAGAGGCGCAGCAATGCCTTTGACGACCGTGAATTTCTGCACGCTCGACGGTGACTCAGCAGGCGGCAGGGGACCTTCAGAAGCAGCGACTTCTGTGGGTTTTATGGGTTCCGGTGGGGGAGCGACGGGATCGGTGAGGAACTCGAATGGACTAGTGAGCTTGAGCTTAGGCCCAGCGGCCGCCTGAGACTGCGCTTCCGCACTCAGGTACTTTCGCACATCTGTGAGCTTCCCTGTGATAGCAGCGGCTGCAGCCATTGCAGGGCTGACGAGATGGGTACGTCCTCCGGCACCTTGGCGGCCCTCAAAGTTACGGTTGCTCGTGCTCGCGCAACGCTCGCCAGGGGATAGCTGATCGGGATTCATACCCAGACACATGGAGCAACCCGCCTCGCGCCAATCGAATCCAGCGCGTTTGAAGACAACGTCCAGTCCTTCTGCCTCTGCCTGTTGCTTAATGAGACCAGACCCTGGCACGATCATGGCGTAGAGACCCTCTGCAACCTTCGCATCAGGTCCAGCGGCGAGAATAATCTTCGCGGCGGAGCGAAGGTCTTCGATGCGGCTGTTAGTGCAAGATCCAATGAAAACTTTGTCAACCTTGATCTCTTGTATCGGGGTATTCGGCGTGAGGCCCATATACTTCAGAGAGCGTTCGATGGATGCACGCTTGACGGGATCCTGGACGGTAGTGGGGTCGGGAACTGTGCCAGTGATAGGTACGACGTCTTGGGGTGATGTGCCCCAAGTAACGGTTGGAATGATATCTTCTCCGTGGATGTTGACCTCGATGTCGAACTTGGCACCGTCGTCAGTCTTCAAAGACCGCCAGTACGCCTCAGCATTGTCCCACTCCTCGCCTTTCGGCGCCAGAGGACGGTTTCGGAGGTAGTTGAATGTTATCTCGTCAGGAGCAATCATACCGGCACGGGCGCCGGCCTCGATGCTCATGTTGCAGATACTCATACGTGCCTCCATGCTAAAGCCCCGGATGACGGGGCCAGCGTACTCAATTACAGCCCCCGTTCCACCGGCGGTTCCAATGACGCCAATGATATGGAGAATAACGTCCTTGGAGGTGACTCCTTCGTTCAACGCTCCATCGACGGTGATGCGCATGTTCTTTGCCTTACGTTGTAGAAGCGTTTGAGTAGCCAAGACGTGTTCGACTTCTGAGGTGCCGATACCAAATGCGAGAGACCCGAAGGCTCCGTGTGCTACGGAAAAATTAGTGGCAGTCGCGATTTTGTACATTGAACCGACGTACTGGATGTATGCGAGTCGCCACAGACGCAAGTAATGCCCGGTAGCTATCGGTGTCTCAGCTGGCATGCCTGGTGAACTATCGACTGAACTCACAGTGAAACCCTCTTCCGGTCCAATGATGTGAACGATTCCTGTGTTTAAACGTCAGCGCGGCTGGGATGGAAGTTAGGATGTAGCACATGCCCTGTCGCCTATCTGTCATGCCAAAGTAGGTCAACCCAAACTCCTTAACATTGTCCTCGAGAGCTTGACACTGAGCCCGTGAATCAGGCTCAGCGATGAATTCCTTCACGTTGGTGAAGTTTTTGCGGGAAGCGGTTCTGTCTCACCGGGGATCAGAACTGTGTTGGGCGCGATATCGACGATCCCCTTACGGTACATTATGGTCCACTGTAGCAAGGGTACAATCTGGACGCCGCACAGGGCGTCCGGCGGTACGTCTGTGCGGTCGTAATCAGAACATTGATATTGCAGATGCACGCCAGAAGATACGTACAGTCCTTCGAAAGCCTGTGGGCTTGTCACTTCATGCACGAGGTGACTTAATAAGTGTTTTAGATGACAGATCTCAATTCGCAATAGACGCAGCACTCACCGGTCGATATAGATCAGCGAGAGTCCATCCTCTTGTACATCACTATGTTCCCCGCAATTTAATGATGATCAGTTTCGATTCGAAAATATCGCACTGCGCACTGACATAACATGATCATCCCAGATCTTGTCGTAGAGCGTTCTTGGGCCAGAGACAGGTGCTGGCATTTTGAGACGAGTGGTTGTAGAAGAGAAAGCGCAACTGGAGAGTGAGAAGGCAGGTGGCGTGTAAAGGCAGGAGTCTGATTCGACCAAGATCTTGGTCGTAATAAAGCAAGCGCTCAAATGACTCGTTCTCACTGTCGGCCGACTGATTCCGAGATTCACTCACGAGATGTAAAGCAGCCAACTTTAATCTTGGTAACGTCATTCAATCCGGCCGAACGTGTGCTATAAAGCACCTCGTTTGTAGCTCTCCACTCAATTCCCAGGGCCGAACGTCCCTGATTCAGCTCTCACTGAACACTCTGGTAGGGCGCAACGTCGCGCCGCCTCTTCTAACTCGGCCGAGTCTCGCGCCGTGGTGCACATCAGTATTGTGCATTGACCGGTGCGATAGGGTGGGATGTCTTGCCGCAAGTTGTGCGAGAGTACGTATCACACGTAAGTCATACTAGTCAACATTACTTCCTTTTAGTCGCGGTGGCAATGTCCGAAACGCTGAGGTCCCCACAAAGTTCTTCTTTGCCTTTTATAGACATCGTTGGCCTCTATACCACGTTGGTGTGCTTAAAGCCGCGGACCCTGCTCTCTTCGTATAGCATACCGAAGCTTCCCCAGTCGCTTAATGGCACGGGGATGAGGTGGCCATCTCCTACGTTCATTTCATAAACGACGGATTTTGGCCGTTCCGAGGAAGTCGAACAGCCCAGTAATATGAACCAGAAGCGGCGTTGAGCTCAACAAAGGGTCCACCGGCAATGCCGAAGTATTCTCAGCTAGAATGTAGAGGTGTAACGAGCTTCATTTCAGGAGAATGACAGCGATGCTCCGATGAGCCCACCATACACTGTCATTGCCTCCAAAAGACACCAATTACGGCGAGAACCTGAATAATAATAATCTAAGGATACATGAATAATAATAAGCTAGAGATACACGAATAAATACTGCTACAGAGTAATAGATAGGGCTACAGAGTTCTAGAAGTAAGAGCTATTGATACAGTGGTAACGACGCGCAGCGTAATAACAATTACAAATAACAGGATAACGAGGGAGCCTGGCCTAGATGAATGTCAAAGAAGGATCGTGAATATATCGCACAAGTGTCTAAGATTGTTTGGATCCGAGAGTGAGCGGACAAAGCTGCTCAATGTTGATGCCAAGTATGTGCTCTGTCGTTTGGCGGGTATTGGGTATGTCCTGAAGTGGTATCCTGAGTCCCATGTGTGCGCATGTGCCTCTGCATGTTTGACCTCGCGCTGAAGGACTTCGTGCACCCCGGAAAGGTGCATGCGTGGGCTGTCAAGAAAGTTTACCTCCGTGGTTTCATCCGCTTAGTATTGCATGTACGTACGTTTCTCTCCGGTATGTGAGTTCATGTGTGTGTCCAAAGCGCTGGGCCTGAATATATGTTACTCCCAAGATAGAGATAGCAGAATGAGGCAAGTTACCTGGAGAATCGCTTGCCACAGATCTCGCATGGAAACTTCCTGTCATCCGTATGATTCGGAGACACTGGAGGTTGCCTAGTCTGCCCTGCCACAGGTTCAGAAGCGGAATGCTGCCTCGAGTATGGTCCCATCGACGGTGTTAGTACGGGCTGAGGTCCGCCATGGGTGTGGCCCACCCACTCTGAATGAGACAAAACTGGTCAGATGCTGCTAATACTGAGACTAGGCAGTACACTCACGGGGGAAGATGTCTCTAAGCCTGGGCAAGGTGACGTTTTGAGACATTGTGGAGGATGTAGCGGAGACTTGAACCTGAGGACGGGATGTCAGCAAAGCTTGTGAGCTCGCACTTATAGCGGACAACGGGCGTTGAAGTCCTTTATGGAACGCTGGATGGGAGGCTACACCTGCAAGTTGATCAGTGATACTATGGAGACTCTCGCGACGACGCGATGCCACGTGGCGCTAGCAGCTATCATCTGGTGTTCCGAAGAAACGAAAACGTCAAGTAGATCGGTGCAGCGATGCTGATGAGCGTTGGAATGGTGGACTCGACCGAGGATGGGCTCCTCTGCAGTGTAGTAGACCTGTGATGTGATGGCAGTAGTGTGGCCGCGCTGTGGGATCAGTGGTATCAAACTCGGCGCCCACGCACCGAAGCTGTCTTCAACACAGTTGATGACACCAGAAAAAAGACTTCTGGGCATCGCATTCTGGCTCGTCAGATTCGCCGTGCTGATCTATTGAAAAATCCTCAGTGAAAGCGCTGATCGATAAATGAATATTGTTCTGGGCGGTGGAACTGCATCCGGGCATGTCGTCTTCTTTCTCTGCCTTCAAAACGAACGTGAAGATGGAGTGAAAGGCGGGTCATGGCAGTACTACACTAATGGCGATATCGGTGAGTAGCGTAGACCAAAAATCGTGGTGGACGACGCAGTAAGGTGTTGTTGCCACGCTATCATCATGCAAGTATCTGCCATCCCATAACGATGTGAGTTGCGCTGAGGAACTGAGGATGTAAGCAACATCACAGGGCAACCTGGGGGGCTATCATTGACTGGCCATCACAGCGCAGGCTTCTCTGTAGCGATATGTACACTTGATGATTCAAGTTCATCTCAGCAAACCACGTTGGTATGACACTCTCATGATCAAGAACCAAATCGGGGCTTGCCTTATACGTGGAACAAAGCGATTACATCTTGCATCAGCGCTCGAGCTCATTGAGTACAATTGCTCGCCTCTAAATGAATGCGAGCCAACGAGCTGGGTCAGTAGTTGTGACATTGTGGATGTTGGTACTACACTTACAACATCGCAAGCCCCAGCCAGGGCGGCCGAGAGGTCCATCAGAAGCTTCTGCCAAAACAAACCGTAACGCTTCGTGTAGTAAAGCATGAACCTTCATTCACCCAACTATGGAGACCCGAGGGTATCGCTACACAGGCTTCCGGGACGTCCCTATATTCAATCCCGACTGCATCCCTTGAGCGACCTAACAGAACCGGGGCAGCGCACGTAGGTGTCGAGGGAGCCATCTGTTGAGAGTGTGCAGGGCCTACAAAGTTAGTACATTGATAAAGCCAGCGTGTTATGGCACTCTTTTATGTCGCATTTCGCAGCCTTTCGACGTTTGAGACCAATGTATTGCCAACGTAGTGTCAACTAGATTATAAAATGGAAGGAGCATTCGAGGATATTTTGTGGACGTGGCCGGTGAAGAATAACATGATTTTTCGATTTGTGTACTGTTGACATTGTCCACCCTCATCTGATCAATCACGTCTGGATGGAATAGCGTGGATTCTATCTCATATTTACTGAAGTGTACCCAAGCGAAAGAAGAATGTGAAGATCTAATAAGCGTACAACACCATCCATTCACAATAGGTTTGCTTACTTGTGTACCGGTTTCTGGCAACTGACAATGACGACAAATCCCTGGCACCTTGAACCTCACCATTCCAGGCCTGCCGAGCGCTTCAATCGTTATCCCGAATCGACGTAGCTGTTTTTACGCCCTTTGTCGTCCGAAGGTTATCGAATTGGCAGTGTTACTCAAAAGGCTTGATCATCAGCTCTGAAAGTAGTTGTCATTTTGAGTTTGCAAGCGTAATAGCAGTATCATCCATCTCCGGTCCAGGAAAGGAAGGTTGTGGTGCCAGCAGTTGTCACTACGACGACGTGGTTGGAGACAACGGGCCAATGATGGAGCGTGGCCACTTGTGGTAGCGGGATCAAAATTGGAGCTCAGGGCGCATCAAATGATGGCAACGTCCCCATCTCGTGGAACTCTCGTGGAGGGAAGGGACGGCTGAGTCAGAAGGGCATGACGTCGATGACGCCATGAAAGGATGAGGAGCGATGGACTTCCCGAGACGGAGAAAATAGCAAAACCCAAGGACAGCCTTCTTTACGTCCTCCATCTCTGCACTCCCCTAGCCCTCTCCACATCTACCGTTCGCCATGCCGTCAGGAACAGGCGTCGTCGACGCTTTCAAGAGTGAGCTCGTCGTGTTTCATGTCGTTGTTGTCGTTCACTTCCTCATCGCTCGCTGCCAGACCTCATTCGTCATGGCAAGAACCATGCACAAACCGCTCGCCAGCAAGACGACCATCAGTCTCAGCATGCCTCGCAGCACCAGCAGCACCAACAGTCTCAACAATCCCAGCAGAATCAGCAACAGCCCCAACAACAGCAAGCGCGTGACCGAACACGTGAGCAGCCCAAAGGACAGCAACAACAAACACACAAGACCCACGCCTACCAGGAGGAGCTTGAGCAGATCGTGCAGGAGGAGCGCGAGGCCAAGGAGAAGATGCCGACGTACAAAGGTCTCGAACAGTACAAGCTTGTCGAGAAGATGGGCGAGTGCGTACTTCCCGCAGCGAAACGTTGAACTTCACATCACAGGCGCTAACGTTACCCGTGCCTCAGCGGCGCCTTCTCGAATGTCTACAAAGCCATCGATATAACCACCGGTCAGAAGGTCGCAGGTTCGAGATTCTCATGCCTCTTGTACATCCGCGATTCTGACCGATCTTTTGCAGTCAAGGTCGTTCGCAAGTATGAGCTCAGTGCATCACAGGTCAGTTCCCTTCGTTGCTATATTTCTCTTCTTATTCATTCCTTTTCTTTCTTCACGCGCGGCAGGCGGGGGATAAGCATCTCAATAAGGAGTTCAAGAAAAAGCCGCGCGTGACAGAGGTATCTTGTAAAATGCCCCATTTCCGTAGCGTGGCTGACAACGTGTTTTCCATGAATAGCGAGCCAATATACTTAAAGGTGTGTAAGAACATGGCAATGCCGCTTGTATGTCACTAACTGTATTTACACAGAGGTGCAAATAATGCGAGGTATCAACCACCCGTCAATAGTGAAGCTGCTACTCTTCTTCGAGTCCGCGGAGCATTATTTCCTTGTGCTTGAACGTAAGTCAAATATTTAAATTCACATCACTCCACATAACAGCTTCGCGTAGTAATGGAGGGTGGAGAACTTTTCCATCAAATCGTCAAGATGACATACTTCAGCGAGAACCTCGCGCGTCACGTCATTATGCAGGTCGCAGAAGGCATCAGATACCTCCATGAAGAGCGAGGTGTCGTTCATCGAGACATCAAACCCGAGAACTTGTTGTTTGATCGCATACCGATCGTCCCATCCAAAAACCCAGTACCAAATCAGTTCGGCGATGAGCAGAAGGAAGACGAGGGCGAGTTCATTCCAGGCGTTGGCGGCGGTGGAATCGGCAAGGTGAAGATCGCCGATTTTGGCCTAAGCAAAGTCGTTTGGGACGAGCAGACCATGACGCCCTGCGGCACGGTCGGTTACACTGCCCCTGAGATTGTTCGAGATGAGCGATATAGTAAGAGCGTGGACATGTGGGCACTCGGCTGTGTGCTGTACACACTGCTCTGCGGCTTCCCTCCGTTTTACGATGAGAAGATCGACGAACTCACAAGAAAGGTCGCGATGGGTCATTACACGTTCTTGAGTCCCTGGTGGGATTCAATAAGTGCATCTGGTTAGTTTTGGCTCTTTCCTTTCTTGTGTCTAACGTCATAACTGACCCCTTTCAACAGCGAAGGATCTGATTACACACCTGCTCTGCGTCGATCCGGCGCAACGATACACTATCACCGAGTTCCTTGACCATCCGTGGTGCAAGGGTTCTACTGCGCCTGCACCGCTGCCGACGCCTGGTCTCAATTACCGTGACATGCCACTCGACTCACCTTTACTCGCTGAGGCTCATGGGATGACTCGTGAAGCGCGATCACCTGGAATTGCTACGCTCAAGGAGGCGTTCGACATTACATATGCGGTACATCGAATGGAGGAGGAAGGTGCACGCAGACGCGCAGCCAAGGGAGGCGCCAATCGTGGTTTCCTCAGTGGCCTCAACGAAGAAGATGAGGACTCATCCCACGATGAGGACGAGCATATCGTATTGGAGGCCAAGCAACGGCATGCTGCGGATGGCCGACTCGATGGACGCTCAAGTCGTTCCCAGCAGCCGATAGTTCCAGCAGGGGCGGGAGCCAAGGTTGCAGCCAAACGAGCTATCCATGGTGCCGCGCAACCGAGAGCGCATGTACCGAAGACTGGCGGCAATAGGAAGCCTGGGTCAGCAACATTCGAGTTGAATATGGACAACACGACTCTCCTCGGCAGACGACACAAACGAACTGGTGGTAACGGCCTCAATGGCAGCCCACTAGTACAAAGCCCGTTCGGCCAGCAGACGTTACCTGATAACCCAGGTAGTCCCATGCGGGTGGATTAGCTCTCACACGCGGTCTACTCTTCATCTGGCTGTTAACGCGGCGTCGTCACAGTCTACCCCCCGCTTTTGATTGGAATTCGCACCACTTCGTTGCATCACCCCAACTTTCGTCGCCGTTACCCATGCCCTCCCCTTTTCTTTCCTCTACAGCATGTGTCTTCTTACAGCCATGATGTAAGGGAATACGGCTGCGTCTATACACGCTTCCGCAGCGCAGTCGCCCACTCCTACATCTTCGTCACCCCCGCTCCTACCTACTACCCGCTGAACTCCCCATGGTACCCAATCTCGCATATCCGCCTCTCTGCCTCAGTTCCTGTTATTGCATCTCATGGCTTACAAGTCGCGTCTAGTCTCATTCTTCTTCACGATATCTCCTCTGTATTCCCTGCGCTGAATTATCACCACATACAGCATGCTGTGTTTCCATATCACTTTCTTCTGCTCATACACAGTCGGATTGTATAAACACTACACTCCTCTCTGTAGATAGTCCTGACTAATTCTGTATTATTGGCGTCGTCACGCAAGCATGCATGTGAGAAGCCGTAAGTGATGTTTCAACTAGCGAGAGCCTGCAACTCTCGTGAATATGGTCATGAACTTTGTAAAGCGACCATCGACTCGACGGAGTTGCGCCGTGCCCCGACATGTTGGCTGCTAAGGGACGAAGAACGTGTGGATCTCGATCAAGATAGACGTGGAGATCGTTTGATCGCCGTTGCTCGTGGCAGCAATGAGGCGGAGATGGCGGGATATGGCTGAGATCATCGAGGAGGGGCGGGGATGGCACGCTTGTTCAAGCTCCGCTTCATTGCGTGATCACGTCGGTCGTAAGCCCAGTATTGCTTTCACCCGGACTCTGTGGTCTCCATCATACTATCTGTGCAACGGTGCTTCCAGTGGCCATGAGCGAAGGCATCTCAGCTGCGTCTAATGAGGATAGCATACCAGCGACGACGGCGACGGCGACGACCACAGCAGAGAGCGACAAGGGGCTCTTCGGACAGCTCCTCGTACCGGGTTCATCACTCCATCCAACATTTCTCCTCATTCTCGACGGTGCCTTCGGGCTGTTGCTTTGCGTGTTCCTCGGGTTGTTGTTCCTGACTGGAGGGAACGGTCACCTTTTTGCGTTGATTGGGCTCGAGGGGTGCTTGTGGGCGAGTGTGAAGTGGTGAGTTTGAGACGTTGCTGGCCGGAGGTATCAAATGAATTGATGTGATCTTGCTTGTTGGAATAGGGTTGTACACGAGCTGAAGAATGCTCCCCCATCTCCTGGGAATGAAACCGAGGATATTAGGAAGAAAGAAGAATAGCATGCTATCCGGAGATACAGCGATGAATGTCTGACGGACACGAGCTACGGTGCCGAATATTCTACAATTGCATGCAAGACACTACTTCCTGCCCCTTTCACTCGTGGTGTACCATTTCTGCGTTCTTCTCGCACTCTCTTGTGCCAGCGCAAATACTGCAAGTCAGGGAGATTAATAGGCATTCATTGGGACTGGGCATAAAGGACTTACGTTCCCGCTCGGTGCCATCAAGGCCTTCTCTGAAAGCCAGTGTGCCATCGCTGGCACCAGCACCCCCACCCGCTGCATTTATAGATGCAAAGTGTTGGGCTTGGTCTATAACCTCAGGCAATCGAGCGCGGAAGGTCTGATGAAGGGGCGATCAATTGGAGAGGGCAGAGGAGTTGGCGAGGGAAATTTTGCAGCTGGTCCGTACCTTGACTAAGATGTTAGATAACTCGTTCCCAGGCACGTCGTCCAAGCTGCGCATACAATCAACCCTCATTTATACACCATCTTTACCGTGATAGAATGCCACTCACAGTTTCATGATCATTCGTCCGAGCCCGTACCATAATCCTCCTTGCCCCACCAGGTTGGACAGCTTCACGCTCCTTGCCTCGGCGTTGAGTGCGTTTCGGACGCGTACTTGGAACGGTGCCGGGATATTGAAGTCGGCATAGCCACTGTCGGAACGTGTGAGGCTGTTCTGAGAAGTAGACATATACATGCAGACTTACGAGAATATGAGAATGTACGCGAGCCACATGGGAACTTGGATCTTGCTCAATGCTTTGATCTGTGCTTCCGGAGACGTATTTGACAGTCAGATATTCGGTCAAATACTCCTATGTGGTATGGTGAACTGCGTACGTCTCTTTCATTGCCGCCGTCGAGATGGCCCATGTCAGGGATGTCGACTTTGAATGTGCATTGTATCTTCTGGTTCTCTGCAAGAATTGAATCGATGGAATAGTAGTCGTCGTCCATGGCTACGACATGGGCATTTGGACGAAGGTTGCAAGTTCAAACACGTCCAGGTTCGCCAGATACGCGACGCGTAAATGACTTTCCCACGCTCTCGTGTGCCTCTCGGCATCGTCGCTGCCAGTGAGCTGCTTCACATTTGTCCGTCTCTGCCACCATGTCCATTCTCCGTCTCGCACTTTCAAGACCATTGAGAAACGTCTCTCTTGCAAAGGCTCACCTTGGGGTCTACACTCGACACGCACGACAATTCTCCGCGTCACTACGATGGCAAGCTTCTCCGACACCCGAAGAGTTCTTGTCTAGATGGAAACATACAAAGCTGTTCAAGGACATTCAGGCAAACAAGGAGCTACGAGATACCCTGATGGATGCGGCAAGGGTACTGCAGGAAGAAGGTGCGCATATGAAGTTCGGACCAGACCGTGGTGGGCTCAGTTGTTCCGTACAGGCTTCGATATGAAGAAGCCGTCCATGATGATGCTGGTCACAAACGCGAAAGTGAGGGAGGCAGTGGCAAAGGTTACAAAGGCTGTTAAGGAGGCTGGTGTAGATGGAGAGGCCTTGAAGGTGTGTCGTTATCTTGCTGGTCGGAACGAGATAACTCACGACGTGGGCGCAGGAGGCGATGGAGGTAATGAAGACTACTCCGCCTCCGGGGTCAAAATAATTATTGTGATCCATGTTCCGACACTGCTATCGCTGCTCTATAGACTATTTGCTATCTTATTCTCCTCTTTTCCTTCAACCCGTCCGAGCTCATCGTAGGCTGCCCCGAGGTCCGGTATAGAAAGCCGACTCAGGCGTGTGATCCGGAACGCGTCGCGCTCAATCACGTCTTGTCTTCTACCCTCACCTCTCAACCAGCTGCTAACATGCAGAACGCAGAAGCAGGGCCTTCGAATGGTTCAACCAACCAAGCTCAGCCACGAACAACACCAGAACCCGAGCCAGCGCCATTACGACCACTCCCTGCAACTCATTTCTACTCGGTCGAATATCCTGGCTATGTGAAGCAAGCTTCTGTCCCTCTCGCACTTGAACGTCTCGGTGGACTGTCAAATGTTGAAGCAGCTTTCAAACGAGGCGGGAACAAGAGCGAAAATGTGTTAGAGTTAAATATGAGACCTGACAATCCGTTTACGCACCCTATCCCCGGAGAAGTTATCACGGCAAGTAATATACTACTAAAGGTCGTCAAGCGTAGACGAAAAAAGGACCCATCTAGTAGCAGTGCCGAAGTAACAGGGGAGTACACTATAGAAGCGGTTGGCGTTATAGCGAAGTCTGCGCGATTCCGTAGTAAGTTCGCCTCCAATTTCAATACAGTGCATGTGTGCTCATTCGGCGGCTGGTGGGCAGGTATGGCGGATTATCAGTTCAGTGCTGACATGAGCGACCCCGTATCGCAACTGCGAGCATCCATGGATGCAATGGATGGTATGACTCTGATAATAATTGTCTCCGGGTGGATGATAAATAACTGCTGGTATATGCGCTTCTAGTGGAGGGGATTCTGAAATATAACATCCCTGAAGAGAAAGAAGACTATACCGTCGCTCAAGATGAGGATGAGATGGACGTAGACATCGATCCTCAACTCACGGGCTCGAAGGACACTTCGAAAAAGGGCAAGAGTAATCTACGCCTGCCTCCACCACCTCTGTTCAGCCGACAAGGTGTTCCTCAGCTGTACAAGTACGTCATTTGCATGCCCTTCTTCTGGAAACTATTCTCACGAACGTGACCTAGTTATAAGGCAAATCCTGCTTCGGTAGTCACGACGGTCGTAGACGAGGCGACAGGGGAAGAGAAGAAACGTCTCATAAATCGTATGAGATGGAGAGGGTTCGGTCCCATTGCTATCAACTTTACAGATAAAGGCGTACCGGACAAGCCGTCAGACACAATAGAGGCCCAAAGAGGATCAGCGGACGCGAAGTTACTCGCACGGTTGCAAGAGGTAGACATTTTATTCATTCTCCGGTCTGATATAGTCGTGGAACTGACTTACGTTCTACGATAAGCTATTCGAGCAGCGGCCTATATGGACTCGTACTGCGATTTTCAACCAGCTGAATGCGCACGAAGTACGAGAGGTCTTGAAGTGGGTTGCCTTCGTTCAATGCACACCGCCTTCCCAGCTACTGACCAAGCGTCTGCAGTACGAAGTTCATGCTCCCCCTGGTTTCATACGTCTTCCAAGATGGACCTTGGCGAGATACTCAGGTACGGCTAGGGTACGACCCGCGGGAGGATCCGCAGGCTCGCTTGTACGTATTTATGATCTATGTCTTCGTGAGCCTAGCGAAACTAAAAGGAATTTTGGTGCTGCAGCTATCAACGAGTTTACTTCCGGAATTTGAACCACCCGATCACCCGTCCCTCGGTCGTTAGCCGTCGACAAGAAACCAGGACAGACCTGATCAATGCTCGTGGAGACTCAGCAGAGGATAAACAGTGAGTAGAGGCAGGCATAATCCTGGCATGCTGTACTGGCTAACTCTTGATGAAAGGTCGCATATCTTCGATGGTCTGACCATGTCGAAAGAGACAGCGGCTTATCAGCTATGCGACCTGCACGATCCTGTGCTCAAGGAGATGGTCGAGAACGAAGAGGACCTCCGTGATACATGTAACGTGAGTTTCTCAACATATTCTTTTGTACTTCTCAGACCGCGCTCATAACTCTGCAACGCCATGTGCACTAGGAAAGAGACGGCTGGTATACAACTCACGCCTTCGAGCGCATCAAAGCTGTCCTCCGCCTCAAATTCTTCGCCCTTCTTTCCGGACACGTTGCCACGGACCAAGAAGTCGAGAAGTTGCTCCAGGGGCAGGAGACTGTTGAGAAGCCGAAAGCGACGCATAGAGTGCGCCCGAGTAAGCATAACATGGCAAAGGGCGCGTTGAGGGAGGAGGATGCCGCGGTATGTTCTCGTTTATTGCCAGTAGGGAAGTGTATGAACTAACTTCGTGTGGGGCGCATACGTTGTAGGCGATGAGATTGACTGCGATATTGGACAAACAGGCGAAAGCCTTCCAAAGTCAACGCAAGGAGATGCGTCCTTCATGACCGTGACGCTTTGTTGGTTGCTGTTAAGATCTGCAAATTATATCCATTAGCCCCTCAATAGATCGTCACGCTCGCCACGCCCTCAAAGAATTTTTGCACATGTTTTTGGCATTTTGGACGTTATGTTATAGCCGTGAGCATACTGTATGTATGTAGGGTTGCATGGGCATGGAATTTGCTGATACATGGACGGCACGTGCGATGTGAGACGAAAGGCCAAACGGAGTGTGTTGTTTGGCAACCCAGTCCAAGCTGTCTACCTCAACCTCCCTTCGCTCAACTCCGGGACACTAGGGATAAGAAGGGGAGAATGAGATCATGATGACTCCTTCTGCTCCTTGCGAGCTTTTTGCTGTATCAGAGAATAGAGTTCAGCGGATAGCAATTAAAGATGAGCGAAACTAGGACGCACCGATCCAGAGAGCGCAAACCTGGCGTTGCGGCGGAACTACACAGTTAAAGCAACCAGCCAGTCAGTCTTCTATCCTCCTGCCACCCTTGCAATTCCATGATTCAAGCGTACCTTAGCATCAACCTAAACCACCATAATCAGCATTTAGACATAAGAGATAGTGTAAGTAGCACATACACCCTTCAACGACAGAGTCCTGTGGCTATGGGGCCGCTTGATACCGTTACGGTGGGCCTTCTTGTTCTGGTTGTGGTTGGTGTGGCTGGAAGACACCGTCAGCTCCAGTTACAGTCTATGCTAGCATAGGTTCGACATACTTCTTGGACTTGGCCATGGCGTCGGATGTCGAGGAGGGTAGTCTTGACTCTTGGACCTTACGTGCGGGACACCAGAGGCTGCCTTGGATCGCGGGAAATTGAGCGCTAATCTGCGATCAGTGGCTTAGGTGAAACTGTGCAGTTAAAAGGCTCGGCAGCTATCGGCAAACACGAGCACGTGATTGATATCACACGTCGCGTTGACGAGCGGCTACCAGCCGTGGCCTTGAATTCAGGCGTGAGCATCGTATTTACTGTGTTGGCTTTCTACGATACTTGTGTCGCTGGATGTGTGAACTCTGCCAAAATCACTACATACATGTTTAGTTCAAACAGGACTTGAAAGCTTGAACGTTTGAACGGCTAAGTCTGGTGCTACAGTATATATATATATATAGGCGCGTAAACCAGTCTCTATCGATCCTCGTACCTCAGATTAAGTACCAGTAATCGTTCAGTTGTGTTCATGTTGGATAGATCTGTGGAGTTCTGCAAGTACAAGATCGTCGATAGGTAAATGTTGGTATAGCTCAGAATAACTCATCATGTCCTTGCGAGTTTATCTGTCTGTATTGTCATAGTATACTTCAAGTTACCTCCGAGTTCACTGTTTGCAAACGAGTCCTTTGTTCGAGTGTGCAAAGCAACCTGTCAAGCTTGTCAAGCATGATGGAAGCGCGAGACTGGTTTACAAAAGTCGCGTTTGCAAACCTAAAAGGCTGAAGGAAAGGCATAGCACACTCGTAGACGTTAATCCAGGAAAGAGAATGTTATTTTGGAAGGAGGTATACAGATGCAGCACTACTGATGAAGGACAATCGACAACGGCGACGCTATCGACTGCCAAGATCCGTGCTCGATTCCGTTAATTTTACATACACACAATAAGAACCTTCAAAGACAGAGACCGAAGGGAGAAAGAGAGGACTTCGCGGCAAACAAGATATACTTCACCCTAGTCCCTTTTGTCGCGCACTTAGTAGCACTGAGAGTAGTCTGCAATAAGAAAGCCTGTGAGTAACCAATTCATATATGAGGAGACTGCAAGGGCACTTACAAGGGTTGACGACGTGGCAAGTGTAGGGAGAGACGCAACCAGTCGCGCCGCTGTAGCCAATACCACCGCACTGGCCCCACTGAGCAACAGAGCCAGAGCTGGGTTGAGTGGGCTGCGAGCCAGCGGTGGAGGAGGAGGAGGAGGATGAAGGCCCGCTGGGGCTGCTGCTGGGGCCGGTAGGGTTGGAGGCGGTGCCAGAGAAGGTGGAGTTGAGGTCACCCCACTTGATGTTCGAGTAGGTGACGGTGGCAGAGCCGCTCTGGGACTCGACGTCCTTGGGAACACCGGAGGTGGTCGGGCAAGTGCCACGAGCAACACCGGGCTTGCTGGCATCAGCGGTGGTGGGGTAGTCGGAGTCGAGCCAGAGCATGTTGGCAGCGTGGTCGTCCCAGAGCGAGAGAGCGAGGACCATGCCAGACTTGAGAGCGGCACCCATCTGCTTAAGGCCACCCTGGTCGGCGAAGCGGTTGGTGTCACCGAAGGCGGTCTTCTGCTGGGTGCAGAACTTGTCGGTGATGGAGTTGACAGCGTCAACACCGGCGATGTTGACCTTGCTGTTGGGGATGACCTTGCCGTCCTGGACGTAGAAGCGGCGGATCTCAGCGAGGTTACCGCTGGAGGTACCGTCGTCGGAGATGAACTGGGTGACGATGGTGAACTTGCGGCTGGTGTCAACAGTGAGGCCCTTGCCGAGGAAGGTCTGGTCACCCATACGGAAGGAGTTGAAGTCGCAACCGTCGGGATCGCAGACACCGTTGTAACGGTTGGCATCCTGGCCACAGTCAGCACCAGTGCAGCGGGTCTGCTGGTTGACCGAGCAAGGGTGAGGAGTGTAGGCAGCGGCAACAGAGTTGGCTTCCCAGATATCCATCTCAGAGCAGCACGTGCCGTAGTTACCAGTACCAGAGTTGGGATCGCTGGATGAGCCAGTCCAGCCAGCGACGTTGGCCTGTGCGCATATTTATAGTCAGCATCGCCTTAGGAGGAAAAGAATGCTTAGTTTCACTGACCTCGCCATTGATGAACTTGATATCCCTTGGGCATTGAGAGTCGCAGTAACCAGTACCGTACTTGGCACCAGCGGTGTTGGTGGGGAATCTGGAAACACCACCATCCTGGTCCATCTGAGAGAGGTAGACGGCACCGTTGAGACCGCAAGGAAGGTTGGACATGTCAACGTCGAAGGTGAACTCCTGGTTGATGAGCTTGAACAGCTGGTAGTTGCTCGCGTCCTGGAGCAAGTACACACGAGAACCGACGTTGGTTCCCTTCACGAACTGGAGCGTAAGAGCGTTGCCACTCGTGGTGATACCGTAGGTACCAGAGTAGTCAGCTCCATCGAGAGCGCAGGCCTTGGCGCAGGTAACACCGTCAGGGCAGATGCTGGCGTCCCAGGTTTGACCGGTGTAGCAGTTGGTGTAGCCAGTGGTGGTGTGGACCCAACGCCAGTTGGCGTCGAGCACTACGGAAGTCGAAGAAGTGGTGCAGCCGCTAGCGGTACAGTGTTGAGAAGGAAGGGAAGGGTGATTCTCAGCCTGGTTGGTGCCAACCTGCTGACCGTGTGCGATAGCAAGGAAGGAGAAAGCGAGGAGTGCAGCTTTGCGGAACATGGTGACAGCTGTAGTATTGGTGGATGAGAACATTGAATGATGTATGCGTACGACAAAACTTACATATGAGGGAAAGACCTGAGCGACAAGATTTCCAAGTAGCCGGAGAGGTACGCCTGTTTCTGCAAGAGGAAGTCAGTAAGAGCCTCTGGATGCAAGGCAAACAACCTACAGAGCTGGGTAGTGCAGTGGACGAGGTGCTACTGTTGAGCTCTGCCATTTCAGCGATATCCAAGACAGCCTTATATACTCATCGTCGAGAGGGTAAACCCTTTGCACATCCGTGCTCCCTGAGGTCAGTGTTCCTAGCGCATGGATTGGCCGCGTGAGTTGATCCTCGTGAATAACAGCGGACAAACTTTCTTGTCGATGAGCGACCTTTGCCCGATGTTTATGAGAGGGAAATGCCACACGTTTCCTTGTGTAGTCATGGTCGGAAGTAAGTTGACGTCCCCACAGAACCGCAAATTAGACGGGGGAGATGAGCGCTAAGAAGCCCTGGTTCCTCAGTACTTTGACAAAATGCCGAACCTTGATGACCACTGCCAAGCCAACCTGCGAATCCGAAGCGAAGTATATCAGCAGACTTGTTATCCTATTGCATCCTATGACCCGTTACTAACTGTTGTTACGGCTCTTTACACTGGACGCAGACAGCCATATAGCCAGTATTGTTCCGCGGAACAAGTTCGGTTAGGAAAAGGGTCTGCTACTGCACCCCACATACTGCAACGGACCGCCGTTGGCAACGCGGGGAATAGCACAAGGGATTTGTGGGGACCATCAATTTCTCTTTTCTCTGAAAGTTTTCAGCTATCATCCAGCACTGCAGGAGGTTCAATATACCTGCAGGGGAGAAAAAGACATACCATTCAGCTAACTCCATCAACACCAGAGCTATATCCGAGATTATACGAAAGGACTTTTGATGAATCTACAATGAGTATTCTCGATAATTCGGGGTCAGTTGTCGCGAACGTAAGACCGCACAGTCGCGCTGATTGAATCTGATGGAGAAGAAGAGAAGGACTGGGCTTATTTTTCCGTCGGCTCCTGACCACGGAACTCGTGATATGCAAGCTGAACACATGCCTAATTGGGAAATATAATTTGATGCTCTTCAGGTCAGGGACCACGCGTGCGTACCTAGACTTCACATAATTAGATATACAACGGCGATGCTCGATAGCGGATGCTTACCAGAAAGCTTGGTTCCTGCCTAGCTACGGAACGGCTGCTGTACCATCGAGCAATACTCGTATGCTCCGGCTCTCCAGCGATATGACGGATCTGCATAGTAATTACGCACATAGTTATTGCCGGTGTGGATGGAGAAACGATGCACCAGTCGCTGCGGATACCCCTGGAGTCAGCTCATAGACCGAGTTTTTGGCGGTTGCTTCAGCCTTGAACGTTTGAACGTCGGGTGATTATCTTGGGCAAGCTCGGCGCCATTTACACAGCTTCCACTGCTGCAAGTTATTCGAAAGTCGGATTTACTTGCTCTGAGAGCCTCACGATTCGCGCTTGAAGCATTGGGAAAGAACTCGGCATTTTATGATAGGACGATTACATCCGGTACACTCGTCGTCGAACCACATGTAAAATCCGCCAAACCCGAGGACCTGAGCAACGTCACAGCAGTGTTACGGGGTAATTCAGATGGTACTTACATACAATATGCTATTTCCACTTAGGGCCAAGATCCCTGTCTTGTCATTTAACGATCTTTGTCTTGGCCGAGTCGTAAGGGAGCCTGAGACTTGTCCATTGATGCTCCTAAACTTCCATTTGAAGATCGTATCAAGGGGCAAGCCGTATACATCCAAGGTATCGGCGGCTGAGGAAGCGACTCGGAAAAATACGCCGCAGCGGAAGTCAACCGTGACAGTTGGCAGTACAAGAACGCTGAGGCTGGCAATACTCATTCCTTAAGATGGACAGGTCAGCAGAGATGGTCCGCGTCGCCCTCGCATATTTGCTTGTATATCGATACCATACGCGCGAGATTATTGACCAAAGTGAGTGTTCTGCATCGCCAGCTTTGTGTCGAGCGGTATCCGAGGGCGTTCCTGGGTTGCCATGAAAGTGACGGTATTGAGTCATGCAGAGCAAAGAAGGAGAATGCTTACAGTTATTTGGGTTTCCTGGCCCCCTTGGCGAATAACACTGGAGTCCATGTTGCTGACTGCAATCGCGCCCATCGGAACGCTGCTAAAAACGTGGCCGTCGATACCCAGATAAATGTGAGCGAGGCCTATAAGACGGAGGCAAACAGTGAGCCTTGTGTCTTCCTTCGACGGCGATCTTCATTGTACGTAGACGAGAAGATGTAGACTTTGTCGAGCTCGCGTACGAAGGAAAACGTAGCCGTTCATTAATCATTCATTACCGTTATCGGGCTAGCAGAGAAATCACAGCAACGAGCGCACCATCGAGTCCGGGGATCGACTTGCGGTCTGTGCCGCGACAAAAACAGCCGACTTGCACTAGGCTGGCGTGATATAGCAGGACGATAATATGGGCCGTAAGTGTAATTGCGAGAAGTGGTGGTGCTAGTAGTCGATATGAGTCGTATGGTTTAAAGAAGTGGAACGGGCATGGGGCGTAGATGCGAAGGATCAGCGATTTAGCAGGTGTGGTAGTAGGCTGCTTGTGATCGTGCAGCTTCGGAGGTAACGCAGTTGGAGGTTTATTGGTAGCATGTTTAAAGGGCGTGATTTGGCGGGAGGACGATCAGTATGGTCGATGTCGTGCAACACATAAGATGATAACACTATATATCTGCAAGGAGGCACTAATTAGGCGTTTGCCTTGATGATGGCGATTGAGCACAGAATCACAGGTACTGACGCAATAGCTAGGCGCAAGAGCCACCTTGAGGCCGCGGCGACACCCGCATTAGGCTCTAGCGACGGTCTCAAAGTTGTTCTAAGAGAGGCGAACGTTTTCTTATTTTTTCTGTATACACTAATTCTCACAAGTATTTCAGTACACGGCATTATAATCAAAATAAAATACACTCAACCACGTAGCAGGGTATATAAACAAACTAGTCGACCGTATCGTGTCTGTCATAGTTCATGTCCCAAGTCGGATAGCATAGTATGCATAATTCCATTCATGATCAAGTTGTCCATTCACCGCTTTCCAACAAGCAGCCTCAGGTTTTCGAAACCTCGTTCTCCACGTTGGCGGACAAGTCCCTTGAACATGTAACGATCTTCCAGGTAATCAATCCTCCTGACACCCTGGCTCTCCTCAAAGGCCTGAGTAGACGGGAACGTCCTGCAACGTCGTGTATAGGCACGGGCAATAGCAGTGGCCTTGCTGTCCGACAATGCAACCCAGTCACGATGTCTAATTTGTCGCTGGAACATCTTGTGGATAGCGAACAAGACGTCGTTGACGGTGATAGGCTTGTTGATATCGTCTGCAGGAACGGTAAGGTACCCGTTGTTTGAGGGCCGTTCATGGAAAGGCTCGAGCGTAACTTTCCAGTCAGGAACATCATCGCATGTGATGACCATTCGAGTGACCCCTGGCCAGCACGCAAGCTGGGTCATTTCGTCTCGTGAGAGTGGTGTTCCATGTTTTGAGCCAGGCTGAGAGATCCGCTGAGGGTCGTAGTGATTGAGCGAAAGATCGAAGAGAAGCAGACAGTTGTGAGGATACTCCGCGTTCAAGAGAGGGTTGAGTTGAGGGGAAGGACTGGGTGGAGGCGCAGGTGCCTGAGGTGGAGGACAGAAAACCCATGCCGGAACAGCAAATGCCGGAAGCATACTGTCCGACCGTCGCCTTTGGTGGGTATATCCTTGAGGTGACTGAGCAGGTCCAAGTGGTACGACTGAGGGTAATGGGGTATATACGAACGGCGGTGATGGGAATGGTGCAGGGTTAGGTGGGGGTGCAGTACCGACCATGCCGGAGGAGAATGATGGTGCGCGGGCTCGGAAGGGACGATAGTCCTCTTCATCCTCAAAGTGTACACGCCGAGTACCTGCACTCGCGTTTGGTGATGGGGGAAGGGGTACCGAAGGAGGAATGAACGGGGTGATGTTTTGCGGTTGATAATAAGGCCACAAGTATGGCGTGTAGCCAAATTGAGGGTAGACGTAGGCCATCGTGAGTATGGCTGTAGGCGTTGTAAGCGGGTATAGTGAAGTGAGTGAGCTTCTGCGAGCCGACCTTATAAAGGAACAGACAATGCACACAGCCTCAAAGCGCGGTCCCGCTGAAGACCACTTGAGGAGATATTGACGTGTTTGGTAGCTCAGGCGTACTTCCACGCGGAAAACTTGCAGGGTATCCGGCTTACAGCACTGGGGTAATATGGGCGATGAGTGGAGGACTGTGAGGAGGAGGAAGAAGATCCACGAGCCTGCTAGAAGATGGACATCGTTTTATGTCCTCGATCATGGTGTGGGTAATTGATGCATACTATCGCAAGTCCGCCACCGATATCAGCGCTACGCTCAACACGAGGCAGACTGAGAGTGATTTATTCGTGATAAGATTAAGCGCCTATGTCAAGGGTGCCTTGAACTGGATCCGGAGCGACGCTTGCTTGGATTGCTCATGAGCAGTGCATCTACCTACACAGACTCCCTGGATATTAGCCATTCACATTGTACGCCAGATTCTACACAATCGACTCACCGGCATATACTCTGCTTTAGCTAGTCATACGTATGAGTGCTATGCAAAGAAGATTCAATGTGTACAGCTTAGAAACGATGCTCCCAGCAACCATTGGGCGCGCCGTCGATCAAGGAGCTAACATGGTATCCACGGCAGTGATGTCGATGCTACAGAGTCGAGACTGTCGACTGGTACTGTCGTGACGCAGTGATGACAGATTGGCGGTGCACAGCCTCCCGCCCCTCCGGCTATGCATGGTCGGGCCTCCACCTTCACCGCTTATGCATTGCAGCCCAGAAGGAGTAGACTAAACAGCGATTCTGGATGCACTCCCGGAATGAGCTGTGCTTTGGCTTCGAGAAAAACAAGGGTATACACATACTGTACCTCTGTGCAATTCCGACATCGGGCGTAGCCAAGCGCTGTACGATTCCAACTGGTTCTCTGTGCAATCGAACGTGGGAGATCAGCTGAAGAATATGGCCTCGAGTGAGTCAATAGCGGCAAATTATGGTGACGTTAAACGCATACCAAAGACGAATGGAGGACCAGTCAGGGCGCAGTCTCATGAGGCCAACGAGTGGCTCAGCCTGCGGAGGAAGCCTACGGGTGGCGACTCATGAGGGCACTAGGACAGCCCCGGTCGGATTTGCCATATGTGTAATCGGCTTGTCCGAATTCCTGGGACTTGAACATGAGTTCCGATATAGAAGGCGTGGAACATACAGCACAACTGCTCTCGGAGTGCAAGAGCGGTGCACTTCGCCACTATCACACAAATCACGGCGGCACAGTCAACAATAAGTACTGGCATAATCGGTATGATATCACTCACATTATAAATTGCCAACGTATGATGTACCCGTAGTTTCGATCCATAATATCTGCATTTGTGATGCTTTCGGTTCGTGACTGCTGTGCGCAGCATATTTGCCTTGTAATAGTCAGTAATTATCCATCCTTTGAACTCATCTTCGGTTAGCTACTGCACTATCGCAACAGAAAACTGGACTTTTCTGTATGTGCCATTCCATACACATGTGATAGCTTGTGCTCTCTGATCACTTCGTAGCAACTTTCATCGATTGCATAGCATTGGTAGCATTGTACTTGACGCATATTTCCGACTATATCGTGCCTGATCTTACAAACCGCCGAATGCGATATACTTGACATTCATATACTCTTCGATGCCGTGGCTCCCTTCCCGGCCTACAACAAACTTATGTCAACAAATATCGGGACAATAATACCCAGACTGAGCTCACCTAAACCACTCTCCTTGACACCACCAAACGGTATGACAGCTTGACTGATGGCACCGGTATTCGTACCAACCATACCCACTTCAAGTGCCTCTGCCACCCGCCATACCCTGCCAACATCCCTAGAATAGAAATATCCTGCCAGGCCAACTGGAGTGTTATTTGCCAACTTGATAACTTCCTCCTCGGTCTCGAACTTGGTCAACGCAGCGAGTGGCCCGAAGGTCTCCTCCTGGGACACGAGCGCGTCCGTGGGCACATCCGCCAAGATCGTAGGGGCGAAGAAAGACCCTTTACCGTCAAGACGCTTACCGCCATGGAGAAGCTGCGCACCGCGCTTCACCGCGTCGTCAACATGTGTCTGCACCTTCTCGACGGCACGCTCGTGGATGAGGGGTCCGTGGGTGCTGTACATTCGAATACGGTCAGTCAGGGAAAGAACATGCGAAGAATGGACGGGAAAACGTTGTACGTACGTTTGCTCGTCAAAGCCGTCGCCTACCTTGAACGCTGCCACCTTCTCTGCCAGTCGGGAAGCGAATTCCGCGTATATAGATGACTGTACATAGATCCGGTTCGCACAGACACACGTCTGTCCGGAGCCTCTGAATTTGCATGCAAGAGCCCCTGATTAAGAACAAGAAAATGAAGCTCAGCGAGACGCGCAAGACAATTGGAAGATTGCGGTGTACCTTCAACTGCAGCATCTATGTCGGCATCATCGAAGACGATGAAGGGGGCATTACCGCCGGCCTCAATCGACACCCTGATATTGCTCCCGTCAGAACTGAGTCGCCGAAAAACGAAGCACATCATACTTCTTCATGGTTCCCGCGGCATATTTGTACAGCAGCTTCGCAACGTTCGTGCTGCCCGTGAACGAAACCTTCTTAATAGCGACATTCTCACACAACTCCCGGCCGACGTCTGCAATATTCACATTGGTGGTGACGACATTTATCACACCCGGTGGGATACCCGCGCGTGTAGCAAGCTGTGCATAATTGAGTAACGAGTAAACTGGAAGTTACGCTGGAAGTTAGAGCACCACGGACCTCGGCAAGCGCAAGAGATGTGTAAGGCGTTTCAGCCGGGGGCTTAATCACTGCTGTACACCCTGCAGCGAGAGCAGCACCGAGTTTGCGCGTAATCATTGCAGAAGGAAAGTTCCATGGAGTCAATATCGATCTGAACGGAGGCACATGAGCACGGTTGAAATCCACTGAATGGATGAATATGGAACTAACACAACACCTGGAAGAAACGTTTGAGTCATGGGAAGACACCCATACTGACCGTTGACGTACCGATCGGCTGTTTAATGACGACATTACGAGTACCGGGAAGTGGACAAGGTATGACCTCTAAGAATAGGTTCATCAACAGCACTCAAGTACGAAACAAACAGCCCATACCTCCATATGTTCGAACAGCCTCCTCAGCTATGGACGTAGTCAGAACAAGCCGCCGTTTTAAAAGGAGAGAACATACCGAACCACTGTACATAAATCAGCTATCATATTCTCTGACTCACTGCAGTTAACGTTTCTACACACCTCAATGAATGATGCACTGTACGTTTGCTCTCCTTTGGCTTCTTTGAGTGGCTTTCCATTCTCAAGTGTCTGTAGAGAACTCATATAGTCAAGATATATGACTTCCGCGACGTATGAACAATGCTTACAATTAACCGAGCCAAATCATCCTCATGCTCCTTCATCAAAGCATAGAACTTCATGAGCAGGTCATGGCGCTCCTACACGCGGATTAGGGCCATTAGACAGCGCACTGCAACCATGATGCAAACATACCTTTGCTGTCTTCTTACTCCAGCTTTTGAAAGCCTTACTTGCAGCAGCAATAGCTTCTTTAGTTTCCTCCAGGCCCATGTCTGGGATACTGCCAAGCTCTTCCGCCGTAGAAGGGTCTGCAATGCGTATAACGAGTGCTTAACAGTGTATCGTTTTAATGGTCCACAACACACGCACTGGTCACCGTGAACTTTCCACCCTCCTTGGCATCGACCCATTTTCCGTCAATGAATCCTTGACTGTGAATCAACGACGCGTCTTTGAGACCCCACTGTCAATCATTCCCGTGAGAGTCCGAAAGGCGCGAAATACAGATGATACTCACAGTAGACGTGCTGGCCATCCTATACAATGCAAGTCTGTTCCTCAACAATGGCAGATTTCCCTTGCTGTTTCGTTGCGCCGTCCTAAGCGTCGAAGATACCAGTTTCATGCCCACCGTTGAAGAGCTCATTGCGCCACAGTCGTATCAGCTCCAATTGTATGTATGAGAAGATCACGTCGTCCAGATGCCACCAGTGTGGGTGCACGACACTGGAGTGGAGGCGATGGTGGGAGTTGTGCACTGAGTGCGTGTGGTGGTGGTGGTCATGGGCTATCTCACCGTCGCGGTATTATAGTCCTGCCAGGGGCGGCGTTCCGGTTCGATATGACTTCATCTTGTACTCTATCTCTCCGCTTGGCTTACGGCTGTATCGGCCGTCGAGATAAACAATCTGGTCTTCGACTGGAGAAGATAGGAAAATGCCCAAGGAAATGTAGCTTCTAGACTTGTGTATTCCAGCTGCATAGAGATGGAAAGGAGGATTGTTGCCAACATGAGGTAGGCGCCTGACGGGAATCCAGAACATTGTCCTTGTATAGTCCCAAGATGGAAGAAAGAGCAAAACTACAATACATAATGTCCAAAATGAATGTGCTATACATAGTTTGTCCGTGAAGTAGTGATCGCAGATCTTAAAGAGACACCAGTAAGCTAGGTAAGAGAATGATACATCTGTCTTCGAACAGGCCGAACACCGAGAACCGTGGTTAATCTATATAATCTATGCAGATAGCGGTCCACGGCTGCTATTGCTGCTGCTATACGCAGTATTAAATATGACTGATGAGAACACAGACGATGGTAGAGTCGTTCCGTGAGATGGAGCGGAGCGGCCACTGCGGGTGCCAGCAGCGATTTTCACCGCAATCGCATCCACAACTCGTGGCCGCGACTGTTCTACAACGGCAACAACGGAGTTAAACCACTGTGATGACGAGCTTAGGCAAGCTAGGGAACTCACCTGCTCCGGACGGCGTAATCTCAAATGCCCTTTCCTTCGACGATAGATCCTGTTGAGGTCGAGCGATTCTGAGGCGGTGCCACCGGCGAGATGCATAGAATATCATGAATGCCAGTATGGCCACGCTGAAGAGGACGCCCAGCACAATAGCCACAATGACGCCAGGCGAAACGCCGTGGCGAGACGGTGTCGTCGAATTTGAGAGTATAACTGGTGAGCTGGACGGCGGTACCGGTGGCAAGCTGTGGCCGGTAAAAGAGAGGGAGTCGAGCCACAGTGTTTGTCCTGGTGTGACTCGGGAGATTATTGTAAGATTATGCTCTTCGTCATCGAGGTCTGGCACCGTAATAAGAGGGAACCGGGATGACGGAGGTGAAAACCCTGACTGATTAGTGGTAATCAGGTCCTGGCCGTCCAGCGAATATGCGCACTGAACGCCATTTTCGTCCACGGTGAAGGAGGCAGACACAAACGTGCCTATACAGCATTTGTATTAGGAATTGGACCGGAATAAAATGATATAACAGGCAGGCATACCGTTGAAGGAGAAAGTCACCGCAGAACCAGGGACTGACGTCCCATGGGTGGTGTTATGGTATTCCTCCTCTTTACCTCCAGTGAACCACTCCCCAGAGTACTGGAGCCTAGGATCGGTGTCATCTATGTCAAAAACAAAAGGACCACTGCTATTAGACGACATAAGAGTATGGTAAAATTAAAGACCACCGGGGTCTAGCGTCAGTATAGGATGTTAAGTAGCTGGCGACTGGGTCCAGTCGGGCATGTCGATATTAACGTGGCGTAGCTGTGTATATGTATGCTGCGACTGGTTGAGCTATGCTAGAAACGGCTCAGTACCAGGGATACGGGCTACGGGACATCTAACACCTCCCGTACTGATGATTTGATGGTAAGACATCAACGGTCGTCTGGGCTCACTTCGCACATTTCCTATGAGCGAAGCGACCAGTAAACGCCGTATCACCATACTAAGTGCGTTTGGTGAAGCAGGTGTGTGGTGATCGTCACGACCACCAACAGATCCACCAAAGCCGTACCGTAGCCTAGAGTTTTGTGGGCGAGCCGCCCGGTTTCGACCGGTGGATTACTATCAGCTGGCTCCGACGGCTACAGGAAGCATACCTCCGGTTGAGTTTGTGACGACCAGCTGCAACCTGAGAGATAGATGGGCTTGGATATCAGATTCAGCATTGCTACAGATGATCTGCATTAAACGACCCGTATAAGGAAGTCATGTGGCGTGATAGCAATAATCGTTAGCGTTTTCTCCCTCGAGCATGGCCCTTCTTGCTAGCTGTGCTCTCAGGTACGTCTAAGAAACCTCCTAACTCCAGAGCGTTTCGGGCTGCCTGGTTGATGTGTTTGAACCGATCGGGCCCGAGGTGGATACCGCCAAAGTATCGTGTGACGACAACAAGCACGTTGTTGACTTCCTGAAGCAATTGAAGGTAATATGTCAATGGTGGTAAGAAATCAGTCACGCGAATACCTCACCAGAATCTGTAAAAGATGAGCGAGGCGGCCGCCAGCAGCAGTTTCACCATCGTCATCATTATCTACAACGCAGGGTCATTGAACAGTTTCCGAAAAGATGGACGAAAGTGAAGTACCTTGATGGAGCGTGTTTCCAACCTGGCAACGCCAGGCGTTGATAATAGGATGGGCAGCTCGTGCTATGCGCCTGTCTGACATCAAATGTGCCAGGACAAGAGGAACCTAGCGTATAAGGGTCAGCTTTCGCACGAAAAATGAGATTACAAAGTCTCTCACTTGCGAGGGGTCCGTGATACGACATGCGCGGCCCACGAATGCACTTTTACGGTCAGTGATCGGCTCGGCCTCAATGATCTGAATGCCTTCAGGTATGGCAGCTGGCACCGGTGACACCTGTTCTTCATGATGATCGTCATTGAGTTCAGACACCTTTTTGTTCTTCCCTTCCTCGATGTTGGCAGCCGCAAGATGTCGTTCATCTTCCCGCAACAGCTCGCCTGCCAACTTCTCGCTTTTCTTTGCGCCGTACCAAGCCGTGCACCGTTCCTTGACCCATTCCAGCCCGTCAAATACACACACACTATCGGCAACCCACTCCACGCCCTCGGCAGATATGAACGTTCGCAGCACAGCACCCCAAAGCGCAGAGTCCACGCCGAAAGCTCCTATATAACGGGAAAGAAGCTGTAGCTGAGGAGGCGATGACGTCGGATAGGTCATCGGTAAAGATACGAGCACGGTGCATTTCGTATCTTCATCATCGGTATCCAAGCTGGTAGTATCATCGTGTTAGATATTTATCGTGACCTTGATCGATTGACAACCTACCTGAGAGTAACCTCGTATCGTATTTTGTTCGAGGGCGAAGTGTCACCATTAGGGTGAAAGAGCTTGATAGCGTCTTCGCCGTAGATAGACTGCAATACTGCGGGTCCCCACAGAAGAGATAGAACAACGCATGAGAGGCGCAGTGCTTCAACGCGTCCAACGCGAAAGACATGTCGCACCCCCCAGTTCAGACGCGATGGCTTCACGTTCTGGATCAACCGAGAGCTCAGCTATCAGCTCATTGATGTCGCCTGTCTGGCTGTCGGTCGCCTGTGGTGACGAGTACCTTGCTTTCGACATTGTTACCGACCGAACATGAACTTTGAGAAATAAAAGTTGATGATGAGAGGAGAAAGCAAGAGGAGTAGGCGCTTGCATCTCTCTCCGTTGTTCCGCTACACCCACTCCGGAGTCTGTCAACCACAACCTACCCAGCAGAAACGACAGTGCACGAAGCAACATATCTGACAATGGCCAACCCCCAGCCGAACTTTCGTGTCGTCGTCCGCTTGCCTTACAACCGACCTGAAGAGTCGCGCCCTGACCCTCCTCGAGTGGGTAACTTCTACGCCATCGCTCCTAGTTCCTGCTCTTATTGCGAGGGGACGTGCAGGTAGAGTGGAACTCTGAGAAGGAGCAAATACTATGGGAGGTTATCGCAAAGTCACGCGTGGTAGAGGGGGCTGGTACAGACTGTGAGTCTGGCAATAAAGCTACTTACAGTTGACATCAACTTGGAAACAGGGAAGGGCCTAGCGAGCCATCTGCAGGTGCCTCTGCCGTATCTTCTCTATCGTGCGCAAGCAAGATATGAGGAGGATCTACGCGGTTTACAGGGGATTCAGACTTCCTCCAATCTAACAGTTCTGTCCCCGACGAGTCCAGCTGGACCTAGTCAGGGTCCACCCAACTCTGCAACTACACAAGCACAAGCTTTCCCTTCGCCTTCAGGAGAATACTTTCCAAGAACTGCTACCTCTGATAAACCTGGTACCGGAAGACGAGATTCTATCAAATTTGCAGATGGCGTATCCAGTACCGCGCGACCATTGGCTATACGCACGCGGCTCAACTCTCTTACAGCCCGTTCATTAAGCTCTCCTCTGAGAGCAACCACCTCATCTGTTGCGACACTACAAGGTACCAAGCGACATCATTCATACCTTCCCCATCACACCTTTACGCCTGCCTCATCGCGAGTGACACGATTGTCGGATGATGCGGATAGCTCAGAAGATGACGAGGAGCTGCGGAAAGAACAGGAAGAAGAGAAGAGATTAGAAGAGGCAGCAGCACTGGAACGCAAGCTGAAGGATCTCACCCTTCGGTTAACCAAGGAACAACTTGGGCTTGTTTCGTCTCCACCCAAGGATAAAGGCAAACGCAGAGACAGTGACCGCGGACGCATACGTCCTTTGTCTATGTCCTCGACTTCTGCTAGTCTACATCAACAGCTGCATATGAGCCGGCGGTATAGCCTCAGCCAGACACCAAGCCACCATAGCTTGTCGAGTACAACGGGATCTCCGCAAGGATCGATTCCATCAATACCTTCTCCTCCCCCCGAATCCCGCAGCCAGCCACAATCACCATCTCCGATGCGCCACATCAGCCCTGTCGGGAACTCTGCGAGCCCTCCAGCTGTTACATATAACATGGCCTGGGGTACACGGCAACAAACAGTCGGACGGACACGAGCTGGTGGGAGAGTTCGCAGCGATATTGGCAGTGAGATGGGGAGCACAGCATCCAGTTTCAGTGACTTTAGCGGTACGTCCATCTTACTTACTCATCTAGTTCATCGAAGCTTAAATCATTGTTCAACAGATGCCAGCCTCTCTGGTTTAGATACCAGTGCGAGTGCTCTTGATTCCCGGGGTGGATCACGAGTGTGAGTGCTGGATCCGGCTTCCAAAGATATGGTGTATCTGACTACCAGATCCACAGATCAAGTTATGCTAGAAGCAACCTTGCTGGGAGACGGCCTCGATAACGTTGCGTAGTCAAAGTGGTATAGGCTGCTATACATAGTCGTGTTGTATCTCGGTGCTAGATCTCATTTGATCGCATATGTTTGCTGCTTTACAAATGAACGCGCCTTTCGACGCGACTGCTCTCTGCTACTGCGCTTGCTACGTCCACGTCCGAGTCTCTTCCAGCACATTCTATCTGCGTTTATATGTTTCATATTTCCCGAATACCCGACTACAACAGCACTGTGTTACGCGTACCAGGTACACGCAAGCCTCATGTCTGCCAAAGTACATAAGTCGCCCATAGCTCGAGCGGTCCGGACCCCAACAATTCTTGACCATCGACGTCCACACCCATCTACTCACCTCCTTCTCTCCAAATCTTCTCACTTACTGACCATCATATACTGCTTGGAATATGGAGCTCACGTTCGTAAACGACCTCGGACAGTCGTTTGTCGTCGAGATAGACCCAAACATGGAACTGGAGAACGTCATGGCCCTGCTCGAAGCAGAAGTACGTCAAGGCTGATCTTGAGCTCTTCTAGTCTATTTCTAGATCTTCGTACTCACAAGTATGGGATATAACGTGTAGTCGGGTGTCCCGGTCAACGAGCAGATCATCTCCTTCGAGGGCCGCCAACTAACGGACCCGAAGGCAACGATGAGAGCGTGTGGCATCGGCGAGCACGCATTGCTGTTACTTCGGAGGAAGGTGCCTGTTGCTGGAACGGATAGGTACGTCATCGTCGTCGCAATGTTTTCTTTGAATGTTATTCTGAACGTTGGCCACTGTAGAACGATGGAGCAAGACTCGGAGATGATGCGCTTACAGCTGCTCGGCGATCCTAATCTCATGTCTCAGCTACAACGCGTATGTCCTTCACGATGAACTCACTCAACCGATGTATTGACTGACTATCCTACTACTAGGCACAACCAGAACTCGCCAATGCAGCGCGATCAGACCCTGCCCGTTTCGCTGAGCTCCTCCGCCAAACGCGTGCAAGACAAAACGAAGCTGAGCAAGAGCTCGCAACTCTCAACGACAACCCATACGATATCGAGGCTCAAAAACGAATTGAAGAGGCCATACGACAACAGGCCGTCATGGAGAATCTCGAGCATGCGCTTGAATATTCGCCTGAGGCGTTTGGCCGTGTGACCATGCTCTAGTGAGTTCCATGCTCACACGACTGTGCGCAGTGATTAACGCACTATATGAAATTCAGTGTCAACGTGGAAGTAAATGGTCACCCCGTCAAGGCGTTCGTGGACAGTGGTGCCCAAGCTACGATCAGTATGTGATTCATCCTTGGGTTACATATTGACCGACTAAGCTGACTTATACATGAAGTGAGTCCGGAATGCGCTGAGGCCTGCGGGTAAGTATTCATACAAATGATAGAGTGCGTCTTGTAACGGGGACTTGCAAACAGGATTATGCGACTGTTGGACACACGATTCGCAGGCACAGCAATGGGCGTAGGTACAGCCAAAATCCTCGGCAGAGTGCACAGCGCCCAGCTCAAACTCGCGGACCTCTTCCTCCCCTGTGCATTCACCATCATGGAGGTCAGTCCTTGTCCTTATCCTTCAAGTTTATACGATGATCACTGACATTCTTAACCTCCCTTTCATATAGGGCAAATCCGTAGACCTCCTATTCGGCCTTGACATGCTCAAAGCCCACCAAGCATGCATCGACCTCGAGAAGAACGTCCTCCGTATACAAGGCCGCGAAGTCAACTTCCTCGCCGAGCACGAGCTCCCCGACAAAGCTAAAGCAGAGCTTGAGATGGCTCAAGCTGCTGCCGCCGCTGGCGGATCCCCTTCCTCCGCTGCAGGCCCCTCAAGTTCCTCTCAGATGCCTTCGTTCCCTGGGTCAGGTAGCACTCTCGGTGCAGCACCTCAGCCTGGAAGAGGTAGGGGTGCCCCTGCCGCTGGTGCCAGCGCCGCACAGTCGAGGTACTCGGAAGAGGCCATCAGCACGTTGATGGGCTTAGGAGTGTCGAGAGAGGTGGCGATCAGTACGCTGGATGCTGCGGGTGGGAACATTGATGTCGCTGCGTCGCTCCTGTTCTAAGAAGAGGAGCACCAACGAGCGAAGCAAAAGAAATACGGGCTGGAGAGAGCCGTAAAGACAGATTGAAAGAACAAATCTGATGTATTATAACACGTATCCCAAGTTGCCTGCATACATGCATACATGATAACGACACTGCGATGATATATTTGTACAATAAACTTGCTTGACAAAAACACGAGAGCGGAATGATAAAGCACAGGAGATGATAATGATAAATCCAAGGAGAGCGGGAGGTGTGTTGACTTGGCAAACGATTAAATGAGGCTGACAGTCGTACGGATTAGACCGCCTCTCCAGTTCCTCATACCGGCAGAGCGACGTTGTGTCCAGTCTGACTGCATTCGGGCGAACGCATCCTGAATATGCTCAGGACGCAGTGAGGTGCGAGCTTCTGATGGTGGTACGAACAACGACGACTGAGGTAACGGCGAGTCTTCCTCCGGCGTCGTTTCCCTACGGAGACGTTTGGCGTCTCCGGCGAGGCCACCTGTGTTCTTCCGTTTACCCAGGACCATGGACGAGCTCGCGAATTCGTCTCGCAGATGAGACTCTTCCAGAGATTTCTTGACCTCGAGACCAGCGAGTGTGAGGGAACGGACCATCTCGAAGGCGAGGAAGCCGACAATGTCGACTGTGTCATCTGCTGCCTTGAGGTCGAGGTGAGGAGGGAGGTTCAAGAATTCCTTGAACCGTTTAGCTGGTTAAAGCGTCAGTGTGATGGGCCATAAGTAAGCCATATATAATGTACCTTTACGGTATGTGAAAGAAGCCTGTCGACAGTCTGAGTAGTGCTGATACTCCTCACGGGTCATTTGTCGGGTGGCGTCATCTGCTTCCTATGAGCCCAATGCTGTTAGCACGGCCAGCACATTACCATAGGCCATAGGTTGTACTGACTTTCAGTCGTTGAATAGAAGCTTCGTGTGCCTCAATGTCGTCTTCGTCTTCCTCCTCGTCCTGGGGCAGGACGTCCTGGAACATCGTCATTACTTCCCACGGAAGCTTAATCCTAATCTTCTGCGCCTTCTGCGTGAGCTTGTCTATATGTACCCCATCAGTCGCTATTTTACTAGGATCGAAAGCATACTACAACGCACCGTCTGCAGCATCCTCAGGTAGGTCTACTTCCGGCGCACCTCCGTCACCACCAGAATCCTTTGCATGCTTGCGCACTTCCTTCCAAGACAAATATGTCCGTAGCCGGTTTACTTTGGCTCTGTCATGTCGAATAAGAAATATGAGGTCTTCTGCAGACAGATATCGTGCGCCCTTTCTCGATGCAAGTGGCCTTGCTTGCAGAATCTACATCTCGGGTTCAGCTCCCATGAACTAATAGGCCATCCCTCGGGCCACATACCAACTCGATAACCTGACTCCTCACGATATCCTCGACCAGGTTGACGGTCTCGGGTGCGGGGTCCTGAACCTCCCCAAAGACAAACATCATCTGGGAGATCTCCGTAAAGTACTTGTACTCCCTGCCACCTGCGTTCTCCATCTTCCTCGGGAAGTTCAAGACGGTCTCCTGCTTGGGCGCTTTCTGCGGGGGCGGGGACTGAGAGTCGAGGCGGGTGTTCTGGACGGGGGCGGGAGCGACGGGCTCTGGTGGCGGGGGCGGCAAAGGCGATGGGGTCGGGGCAGAGAGAGCAGCCTCTGGCCGATAGTATTGCACCTTTAGTGACATGATCGTGGTGGGTGTTGTCACAGAGGGCCCGTGAGAAGTCAAATTCTGTGACTTTAGCCTTCGGCACGCCACGTGGAGCGTGATCTGTGACACCGCCCGACCCTTGAACGACCTGTCACATCAGATGGGCCCTGCCTGCAACCTCCACCGTACGCGTCACGTCGAGGACGACAAACGACCGTTGTATCTGTTGTAAGATTGCGTACTCTATTTTGTATATTGATAATTGCCGCATTGCAATTGACTCTAGGTACTCAAGGTAACATGTCGGTAATGCCCAGCGGGTAAACAGAGGGTTAGGCCGGTTAGGTACAACCCATGCAATCTCCCCGGATCTTCCTGCCACGACGGGCTCAAGCTCGAGACCGTAGCAAACGGGTGAGTACTACATTTATGCTAGAGTCTGGGCTACCACCTCTGCGAAAAGATGTGGTATGCTCGCATGACGAGAATAAGCAACCTGCTGGACAGCTGTCCTTGACGTTCGGCTGCGTTTCTACTCGCTGGATGTGCAGACATCCCAGTAGTAACCGCCCCTCGTCTTGCGACCAAGGGCTGGCTGATGGCCGTAATTTGCAATCGGATTTTACCTTCTTCTCGTATGTCGCTTTTTCATCAGTCTGACTTGGTGTGTATCCAGGTAGATGTCGAGAACGCAAGGTACCGTGAAGAAAGCTCTACTGACATTATATACTATCCTACAGAGACTGGGAATACAAGCAAAGATAACTACATAATAATAAAAACATCTAGGCAGCCACTGCTTCGGCTGGCTGCTCGGCTTTCGCTGCTTGCTCTGCTGCTTCTTGCTGTAAAACAGGAAAGTTGGTGAATGAGCGACATGTAGGTATTGTGGAAGACGTTATGACATACCTTAGCCTTGACTGCAGCCTTCATCTTGAAATAATCAACGTGAAGACCGCACTCCGTCTTCTCAGCTTTTCCAGCCCAACGACCCGCCCGCTCTCCTTGATCGCCATCGCCACTCTTCACCGTGCTGTGCCAGTCACCGACGCTGCGGTATCCCTGATCAAGCAGTTTATTGCGGGGGACACCGTTCTCCGTGATGTACCACTCCACAAGATGGAAGTTCCATGCGAAGAGCGGGTTGAGTTTGAGGAGACCGGTGCTGTCGACTTCCAATGGCTGGAGGTTTGCACGGTCAGCACCTTGGGATGCTCGGCGACCGGTTATCACAGCCTTGACCCCGAGGTCTTCATACGCTCGGCGAGCAGGTTCGACCTGTGGAGGAAGGATAATCAACAGTCGAACATTTCTTCCGCGTGTATGTGACGCACCTTGACCGCGAAATCATACAGTTCTTCGTCCCGCTCCCATAGCTTCTCGCCGTACTTCTTCTCGAAATCCTGTACTGTCTCACAGCCTTCAGGCTTGTAGACGGTTACCGGCACGTTGTATTTCTTCTTCACCTCTTCCACGAGATCGTAGGTCTCCTGGAAGTGGTACAGCGTGTCGATGAAGATGAGCGGCGGAGGGGAAGAGGTGATTTTCGAGAGCATGTCAATGGCCACGAGCCCAGTGAGACCGAAAGCGGTGGTCTGGAATAGACCAGAGATATGCTCTATGGCCCACTTGAGGATGTCTTCGGGTGTTTGTGGGCGGAGGTAGTCATTTATCTGGCTAAGTAGCTCCTGAGAAAGTGGAAGCTGAAGAGGCTTATCGAATGTTGGAGCGGCAGGGGGGTGAGGGACCGGCATTGTGAATACTAAGGGGGCTTGTCGGATGGCAAGGGTATGAGGATGTATGAGGAGGAAGGCAAGTTTCGCATCGCGAAGATATAGGTTGGGAACAAGTGTAAATGCTCTACAGATCAGTGGGCCGGCTCACACCATGTTGACACCATCGACAGGCGCACTGTTACTCAGCGTACACGCTCTCCCGCCCTCACCCAATCGAACATTGGAGAATAGACAGGTTATACAGTCAGAACATCACGGGCTACGAACTATCTGGAATTCATCGTTATACTCGAGGCGGGATTGGTCAGGGGTAACTATCGCTGTGGCGGCTTTGCTACAGTTGTGGGCGCTTGTAATTTATCTAATCGATGATTGGTCGGGTGTTTTTGGAATAGTAAGCGCAGCCGCATGCTTAATAAGGCAATTTATGGAATTGGTACATCTGCTAAGTTGCACACGACTCTCCAGCTCGCGTCTGAACGTTCTAAAGGCTGGCCTGTATGTCTCACAATCGCCTCGCAGCTCGAACGGTCCGTACGCACTCACCGCGATGACAACACGCCTTCCACGTGAAATGCATGCGCGCTTGGACAAGGCGGCAGGTACGGCAAACGTCGAACTCCGCGAATAAACTATGTTTGCCCAAGCCTGTAACCTCCTCTTTGCAGTCATCTACGACTGAGAAATGAGGGTTCTAACTATCGTAAAGTTCCCTCTCACATAAGGTCTGACAGGTGCTGACATACCCGACATACGTCTAGCGTTTATTGTCTGAATTGTCAGGGCAGAGACGTCGTATTGACGCTCCCCGTGGCTCGTCCATGCGGACCCGTTCGTCTCCTTGAACATCGCATACCATAATCGTGCATTCTTCGGGATCAGTATGTCTATGGATCCGCCCAGTTTAGTCAATCATACACTCACGCTTGGACCTCATTACTGTATTTCCAGGCCCAGAATACCTCGGAGCTCCAACTACTAAAGCTCAGCTTCATCCGACCACAGTTCTACGGCACGAGATGATATAAAGCCCACATCACACACTGCTTTGTGGCGGTTCTCCATTCCAGGTCTGAACCTCCTCTTACGACTCCGAATATGTCTTACCCAGGTGTTACTACGCTCTCTACCCTTCGTTCCCCGAAGAATGAGACAAATGCGTCGATCAATGACCAGTCGGGGATCACAGGCATCAATGTCCAGAACGGCATGCTCAGGCTTACAGGACGCACTGGATTGAAGTAAGCTCACAATGAGGGCTGCGCGGGACGAGTTTTACTCACCTCTCTCTCACAGGCTGAAGATCAACCCTGCCGACCTCCCTCCACTTCCAACGATCATGTCGGACGAACTGCGCAAGCAGGTCTTCACTCACCGCAGTTACTACGCTCGACCCACCCATGTCTTCGAAGACACCCCTCATGACCCCAGCCCAGATAACGAGATGTCAGTACGCCGTGCACTGATTTGAGGTCTGTACCCTCCGTCCTGACATCTTTGTCGACACTGCAGGCTTGAGCACCTCGGGGACTCTGTGCTCAGCATGGTCATCACTGGTTTCCTCAGGGAGGTGTACCCATACCTGCGCGTCGGACCGTCCACCGTAAGTCCGCCACAGCTCGTAAACCCCATCCAGGAACTGAGTGTCCTATGTCTAGAAAATCCGCGCGCTCGTCGTAGGGAACAACACCCTCGCCCTCATGTACGTGTCGTCGTCTATCAGCGTAACAGATATCAAGCTCATATCAGACAACGATCCCGCGCATCTCCAGCTCTGTCATGTACAACCTTCCAGATCATCTATTCACACACCCGGCCCAGTCAATCACCCTTCGCGCGTCCATCAACGTCCAAGGTAAGTAAACGGCATTCTGCACATCCCAGACGTATCACGGCTTCTCGATTAACTATCGACTGAACCTCACATCCCCACCCACAGCGGATCTGTTCGAGGTAGGCACGTTCCAGGGGCTCTGACCGCACTCTGCCGTAAACTTCGGTAGCTTAAAGTCTCCTTCTTCCTCCCCTTTCTTTCTCACAGGCGTACGTTGGAGGCGTCTACCTTGACGCAGGCCTCGAGGCCGTCAAAACGTGGCTCGTCCCCCTCTTCCGTCCGTATCTCGTCGAAGCATACCGGGTGGTACGAGTCCAGCACGGGCTCTCTCCTGACCCCGTTCCGAACGCCGAGTCTCAGCAACCAAAGTCGATGCTGGCTCCTGGCTACCTCGGCTCTCGCCTTACTCCTACGGCGGGGCATCTGTCGTTGTTCAATCAGTATCTGCAGCAGAAGAACAAAGTCGTGGAATGGCAGTACAGTGATAGTGCTGGTCAGGGTACGAAGACGACGCCTATCTGGGTCGTGCAGGCGATCGTCGATCGGGAGTGTCTCGGTCGTGGGCGCGGAAGCACGAAGAAAGCCGCTAAGAACGAGGCTGCGAAGGAAGGTCTGAGTAACATGGGCGTGTACGTGCCAGCGTGAGTGACGATCTTCTGTACAATGTCATGTGCGTGTACCGATGCTTGGAGGGCCAATAGCTAGGTCGACGTGAGGAGTTGCCCGGCACTCCCTCTCCAGACGTGGGCTGGATGTGCACAGCCGGTTGTGCAGCTGGTCATCCCGCCTAGGTGTGCAGAGGTCATGCGTGGGGATGGTTTCAAGGTTGTTTAGGAAACTCTGGAAATGATTTACTGTCCGTCGAATTGCTATGTAGTATGCATCCTCCCTTTCGCTGTCGCCGATCGCTTGTTTTGTACCGTCACTTCGGAAGTCATATCGGATCGAAATTAGTCCTGCTATAGATACACCATTGAACATGAATTATATAACGTGGAATAGGAGATGCTACTGTGAGAGGGGGCTGTCGAGGCGCACGTTATGTGCGTTGTACTTTTCGCATCCACGCGGAATCACTCCTCCATGCACAACCACAAGTCGACCATTAACTTGATGGCGGTTTGTCCCCAACCCTCCCTATCCTGTCCACAGGTGGGGCACCCCATACCAGAGTCTTCGTCTTCGGGTCCAGCAATTGGGGATACCGCTGCCACAGTAGCGACGCAACCACACCTCTCGGCACTTCGACCCTAACCTTGCTTGCATCCGCATCCACCACTCGTGCTACAGGCGGTGCTGGCGGGGGTGTTGACTGCGGTGACAGTTCACTTTCCCCGGTTGTAGAAATAGCCTCAGCGACCCTCTTCTCCGTATCCTTCACAGCCTGGCTCGTTGACTGCCTCAGAGCCTTTGCCTCCTCGTCAATGTCCGAGAAGTCCTCCTGTTTGACCGCGCCGATGGAGTACGCCCATACGCCCACTGCGAAAGAGGCAAGTACTATGCCTGTGAGGAAATTTCGGAGGAAGAACGGTTGGCGTGCACGCTTGAGCCCAGGAGACATTTGCTATGACATAGGATTGACATTAGCGAGTGAGTTGAATGATTATGACAATATTGTGCGCACACTACTGTGCGGTCTGTAAGACGCGTTGACTGTCTTCCTATCAACATACGTCGGTGGTTGGTTGGGTTGGTCAGACATTTTTGCCTGGTTAATGGTCGAGGTGTGGATGGAGGTCGTGGTACAGGTGCAACTCAAATCCAAGCATGGTCATTCGGCGTCTGCATAAATGACGCTTCGGAACGACATGGGATGAGCATGCTTATTCCATGTCGGTCGTATATACTCAATTCTAAATACTTGATAGAGATAGAGAAAACTATAAGGTGTTCTCTCAGCCCACTAGATCATTTGCAGCGTCACAGGCGTTTGAAACTCAAGATTGACTATCTGTGTAGCTTGCCGACTTTCATTCAAAGGGATTTGAACTATTCTGATGAGGATAGCTGTTTGTTACACTTATGTGATTGCGAATGCAGGTAGTGTATGTCTCATTCAAGGGAAGAGAATTGTTCCATCGAGAGGCAGGGGAAAATGCGATGTATTATCTAGAGATACGTTCGATTTTACTCGGTCTTCTTGCCCTATGGTCGTGTATGACACCGTTAGCACTGAAGTTCTTCGGTGTAAAAGTATTCGACGCACCCTGATGAGGCCATACGCGCCGTAAACAACACCGGCCATTCCAACGCCGAACAAGGTGTAGTAGGTGCCTAGGGGTAGGATTCAGTGCCAGTCCAGTCCAGGCTGGTAATGTGCACCAATGTAGGGCTACGCACCAACGTAAAGGCGGGAGCGGGGCAGGCGCAGGTAGACGGGATCGTGAGAGGCCTGAAAATACTATCAACATCGTCCTTTGCTGATGGCCAGAACCGACTCACCTGAACGAGCTTCTGGAACTCGTAGACACGGTTAGGCTCTGCCAAAGCTCTCCAATTAACTTTCTGATTTCCGCCACGAATAAATAAAATACGCACTGTTGTAGAGCGAGGAAAGGACCATCTTGCAAAGAGCGTTGGTTTGGAGGTGTTGTGTGGGTCGTGCTGAACGGGGGCGGTAAAGTCGAGGGATGAGTGTGGCGGAGTCCGAACCACGACGCTCAGCCGTGCTCCTCCGACGCCGGCGCCGGCCAGACCGCGACCTTGCCTCGAACGGTCACGCCCACGCGACAAACACCAGCATGTCCAGTGCAGAACGCGTCCGCGTCAGAGTATGTAGGTCCTCCTCTGAAAATACACAAAAATAATATTCTAATCAGTCGTATGTTTATGTAGGGAGTCAGCATTTATAGGCCCATAATATATGGGAACACCGCCGTAGTGCTCAATCAGAAAGAGCGCGAGGCGCTTCCTACGCCTGACCACACCCACAGATGGACTGTGGCCGTCCGAAGTGCTGCATCTGCACCAGACTCTGAGATCGTCGGTGGTGCAGATGACTTGAGTTACTTCATAAAACGCGTAACTTTCAAACTACATGACACCTACGCCAATCCCAATCGAAGTGAGTGGCCGAACGATCACACAAAGGATTTCCTAACTCATCCAGAACAGACGTAGACAAAGCTCCTTTCGAAGTCTCAGAGACAGGGTATGGCCACCACTTGTATCCTCAACCGTACCCTTATTAACTGACCGACTATAGATGGGGTGAATTCGAAGTCCAGATTCGAATCAACTTTGTCGCCGAATCAGGCGAGAAAGCTATCACCTTCTACCACCACCTCAAACTCCACCCATGGACACAGTTTGTGAACGGGGAGCCCGAACAACCCCCACCCCTAGAAGTCGCCGCGAAGATGGGTCCCGTACACTCATGGCAGTACGACGAAGTAGTCTTCAACGATCCCTTCCAGACATTCTTGAACATCCTGACCGCACACCCTCCTACTCCGTTGCCAAAAACAAAGAGACGGCCTATCCCATTCCATACCTCGAACCCAGGATCTTTAGAGGCATCGAAGGGCGGGGTGCCGGAGTTTACACAGGAGATGGAGAAGGAGGAAGCCGAGCGGCTGGAGACTGCGAGGAAGAAGGTAATCGCTGAGCAAGAAAAGTGGAGGAATATCCTGATTGAGAAGGAGAAAGAGCTTGCTAAGCTCAAGGCACAACTGAACGACGCTTAACGATGCACTCCAGTCCCTCATGTATTTGTACTAATCATGAGTTTATCCAGTTAGAAGCGATTGTAAGATACAGTGTGATAAAATACAGCAAAGTCCCAGATACAGATGATGGTACAGTCATGCGCACTATGCTCGCTCCTCAAACCCAGGGTCCCCAACCGACATACATTCTCGCCTGTGACGCAAGTTAGTAGCGGTACTGTGCAGAAGACAAATAAGATGCCGCACGAGTTTTCCTGTATCCGTGGCCTCTTCGATCAACAATTGGACCAGACGCCCTGTGGTGATCTCCCTTTCCCCCTTCTCCGGACCGACGGCGTAGATGCCTCTGAGTTTCTTCCCAATGGGGTTCAACGCATTCTTCGCCAACACCTTGAGGTCGACGGAAGCGGCGACGGAATTACCTCGCTTCACCTGTAACAAATAGACATATGAGATTCGCTCACTGAGGTACAAATTAATAGATGGGGACTCTTACAAGCTTGATACGCTCTTCATACCAATCCGTTAAGGGATCGTGGATGAATGCGTCCAGAATGCTGATCAGACAATCCCTGTTGTCACGGAGCAGTTGCAGAGTGAGCTCGCAAGCGATGCGGAATACTCCTTCGACGCCTGTGACCCCCAAGCCGTCAACTATATTCTGCGTCAATCGGAAAGGCACACGTTCCGGAATTTCCAGCGTCCTCCCCTGAATATGAAGAAGATAAGAAATCTGCACTCCAGTTCCTTGGGCCCAGGAATACTGACCTTTTCGAAAAGACAGTTGAAGTCTACGTGAACCAGATCTCCGGAGTTCAGATCGAGAAGGATGTTCTCCAAGTGTCGGTCTCCCAGTCTAGTTGACAGTTAGCCACGGAATGAGACAATGCGACAACGTTTAGTCTGACCCTATGATAAAGCCAACCATGCACATCACGGCGTTCGTCCTACTGTAGGCCAACCTACTGGCCAGCCAAACGCTGGGCTCAGGGAAAGTCTCCACAAACCATTCGTGCAAGACCGGTTTGTACCTGCGCGAGAATATTCAGTATATCCCAGTGCTGAGCCGACGACTACAAGACGTACATGGGGAAGACCTTCTCGTTGTAGATCTGAACAGCTTCCTCTTCTTTCTTCCCGGGAAGTATCTTGTATAGCTCCGATAATGCCGAGTTCTGTTGGTACCATGTACCATATGGGTCAGGAGTGTGTATTTTTCAGAGCGTAAGAAGATACGTACGAAATAGGCGAGGCCATGAGACTCGTATAATCTGGTGACTACAGTACGAATGGGGATTGTGTTCGGCACCCATTGTATAAGACCACATGTCTCGTTCAAAGTCACGACACCGTATGTGCGTATACCTACAGTAGTGGTTAGTGTTCATATACCATGGCAGGCCGAAGGTTATTAACGTTGATTTGCGAATCACTTACGAAGTCGACGTCTTCGAGATTCCGAATTCGATTTGAGGAGCTTGTTGATGATGGAATAGAGATCCATCAACCGCGCGTCCTTGCGCAAGTCGTCTTTCGGTTTGGCCAAGAACAAGTAGATCTGCCCATCGGATCCCTGGATAGTGATCTTCCTTGGTTTCGCCAAAGAATTCATAACCTCGACCTCGTCGAAGAACTCTGTAGCATAGCAATCAAACGTCAGCAATGTGATCCAGATATTCAAGTTTCTTTACGTACTGTGGAATTGAGGCGCATCCTGCGGGAAGGGCTCGTGATCTCTGGAAGACACACCAGCTGGAGGGAGACTAGCAATTATGGACTCTTGCAAAGGGATAATCAAATCTGAGGGCGCAAGCTTCAGCAATCTAGGGAAGTTCTTGCTCATGCTGAGAGAGGTCTGCTTTTCTGCGACCGCAAGATTGCACATAGCCAATAGTTCTCGAGTCATTGCAACAGTCGCGAGGATCCATTTCTGCGTCGGGCCTGAAGATTGTGACTGTGGAATACAGACATCTTAGAAAATGAGACGTTCCGCCAGAATCTGTGGTATGTACCTTGACCTTTCCGAGAATTGCATGAGCGCGCACCTTCCGGACAGTTTCGGCTGGCGAATGTGTGCTTGATGCGAATCCCCATAGTGCTTGTCTCGGATATTCTTGAATGATCCTTATGATGAGCTTCTGCAGAACGGACCAAACAGCGGGATGCGGGTGATCTATGCGAGAAACCAGTTGCGGGAATGCAGTATACCACTACACCTATGCATCAGTGGACGTACTGCATAAACCATGAGTAGACACACCTTATACGCCGGAGCTTCGTGCACATGTTTTGATAGAAACACGGTTGCTTTGCTTAATTCCTTATTCTCTGGCGCGTTCATTTGTTGCTCGGCCATGTCCAACCATAATGTAAGGAGACGTGGAACGGTCTGGTAAATGTACTTGTCGCCGTAGAGCATGCTTTCCCCAAACCATTTGATCGTGTTCAGATTCATGACGGACCCTCTGTCACGGGGTCAACATCATGGTACAACGGCGTGAATATCTATTAAGCTCACCTTTTCAGTTTGTCTGCCGGAGAGAGGCTCTTGAACGATTCGTCCTGATATTGGCCGTAATGGTAAAGACCGCTCTCCCATCTGCAACCGGGTTAATGAATCGAGTAATTGTAAAATGAAGTTACTTACTTTCCGCCGTACTCAGATGCTTCTTGGAACATGACAAGAATGTCCTTTGCATCGAATCTATTCGACTCGCTTTCCCATTTAGCTCGCAACAGAAGCGCCTGGAATATCATTAGCAAGTGGTAACACATATCCCGGGATACCATACCTTAGCTCGGAAGCGCTGCTGACCACTGGCCGCATCCTCCCCAGTGAGGTCTATTACGTCGGACGGGTCTGTTACGTTCAACCAGTGTTCTAGATCTTGCAAAGCCCTCAACGGTTCACCGTTCAGTCTAGTGAGCTTTGCACTCTCGATGAAGGAGAAAGAGGTCTTCAGCTGCTGTGCCTGTAACACGGCACTGTATGCCGTCTGCGTATATCCCGCTTTCCTCGCAAGCTTCGCACTTAGCAGCCACGATCGTCCAATGTATGGCATAGGATCGACGTCAGAGGTCCTGGGAGAGATACGGTAAACAAAAGTAGCATATAGTTGAAGCAATGAATCCACCTTAACGCAAGAGCAGTCCTTCGGAGGGATATGATGGGTTCGCGGAAGCGAAAACTTGGTTGAATGGACTCGAGGCGAGTGGCAAGTAGTCTATCCAGATAAGCGAGACTCGGTCGCTTCTTACTGCTATTAAGAGACCGATTCAGGTGATCATGCATGACGCGGAGTTCATGCAGCAAGTGAAGATCCAACGCGGCCTCGTAGGACCTTCGATATCCTCGTGAGCCAGCAGCAATGATCGGTGCACCTAGACTTTTCCGAGCTTCAGATAGAGCCGAAGAAACGCTTTGCTCGTCGCCTGAGCGCATTGCAAGAAGGACCTTCGCATTGAGCACCGATGATGACTCGGCTGAAGTAGAAGTTACTATCTGTTGAACCTCTTCCCACTTGCCGACCATGCAGGCACTTTCAACCTGGTATCCTATGAGCTCGGGTTCCCAGTCTGGGCGTCGACGTAAGACGCCTTCAACGTGAGTCCTCAGTGTGTCTGAGGCACCTAGTGAGATATGATTCAACCGAAAAGCTGTTATAACATACCGTAATGCCCTATATTCTTCAAGCATCGAAGTAGTCCGAGATGCGATCTTAGTTCGTCCGGTGTCCTCTGAAGCTGAACTTCCCAGCAGCTTTGAGCCGCTGTCCAGCGACCAGTACTCTCATTCTGACGGATTTGGTGCTCCAGAGAAGGTGTCAATATCAACGTTGCAATGCCTTCCATGCCGTCCGGCTCGTCCAATTGGGCATACATTTCATGTAGCCGTTCGTAGTGGTCGGAGAGAGCGTTCCTCCCCGCAGTGCTTCGCAGCATAACGACCTGTTGCTCGAAGGACATGAGAGCACGTGCGTACGCCTTGCAGTGCAATGCTGCCTTCGCCATCAAGTTCTGGTCAATACTGGATACCATGGAGTCTACCCGAACTAATTGCTCCTCCAAAGAGGTGGCCTGGAGGTTGCGGGCCCTTTTCCCAGCTGGTTTCCTGGCGTTGAGTTGTTGGCGGATTGATCTGACCCATTTGTTGAGGTGGTCCATCAGTGAGAAGACAGTCTGTTTGAACAGCTTTGAGTAGGTGTACATCTGATGAGGACTTAAATACAAACCTGAGCACTCAGATCTCTCTTATCGGCGGTAGACTTCGCACTTGGGTCCACTTGATCCTCCAGCACAGACAGCAGTTCCCCACGGATACGCTCAACATCGTCCGGTTTACCAGAGATGAGTACGTTCAGGACCAAGTGAGGTAGTAAATGATGGGCGACACCGACGTCCCTATTGCGTATCACTGCCGCAAAGACGGAGAAAATCGTGCGTGCTTGAGGGCCCGAGACTTGATCGAGAAGGCTCGAAGTCCAAGCCGAAATCCATTCTCGATAAGTAGAGAAAGCTGGATATATGGGATACTCGACGGGAGGCATAGGTTTGGCGTTGAGTGTGTAGCGTGAGGCAAGGAACGGGGTGATTGTCTCGATGACATACTTGGGCAATGCGCTCCAGCGACTGCGAGCCTTCAATGATACGGCACCTGCGGACCCTGGCATGACGAGTGAAGTCGTGAAATTACAGAAACGCATAAGTTCCTGAATCGTGTAGGCCAAACTCGTCTGATACTGGGTATCGCTAGTCGACCGAAAGGCACCAACCAAGACGTCTTTGATGAGGTGCACTGCAAAGTCTTGCGATTCCGCGTCGTCCGTGAAGTTGTTGATGACGACCATCTTAGTTTCTCCTTCTCCCAGCTCAAGACGATCAGGATCGAGGGCGCCCAAAGCTCCGATGCACTCGAACGCTAATAATCGCAGATGGTCCGCGTTCTCTCCATCCCGGCTGGTAGTCATCAGCAACGCAGACATAGTTCGTCCAATCAACGGATGGAAGAAGTCCCCTGAGGAAAGCTGGCGAATCAAAGTTTCCTCTGTGATCAAGTAAGACTTCAGCTCTTCCAATGCGCGCGCAACGACTAGTTGGTTGTCGTTGGTGATCCTGTTCAGCAGCAGCTGGAGCTTGGTGGTTGAGTTTGTAGGCCCCCGCAGCTTCTTGACGCGAGATTGCAAGGGTTTGAACTCGGGTATTACTGCGAGATCAGCTAATTCGCCTAACTTCTCTCCCTTAGCGAGCTCTTCACCGATCTCGGAGACGATGTACTCTAAGCATTGTCTGGCAGTCTTCTTGGCCTGGATAGAGAATGTGTCCCAGAACGTGACGATGGCGGCACTGGTGGGGCCGATGTACGATCCAATATCCTGTACGTCCAGATGCCGCAGGAAGATATCCCAGCTTTCGAGCGAGACATCTGCGAGCTCTTCAACCATAAGAGTAGATTGTAGCGTAGCTAGAACCTATCCGTCTGTTAGGAGACGAGAGAATCTGCCGATGAAGGTACTTACCTGAGGGGCCACATTACTGATTACATCGCCTATCTGACGCACGAATCTCCCCAGAGACCTGACGGCACACCTCTTCATTTCTACAGTGTGTTTATTTTGCAGAACATCGTTGATGTGTGTGATGACACCAAGCATATGGGGTTCCAGGAAGGCGGATATAGGATCGCGATCCCCGGACGAGGCCTGCTTCTCATTGGCTGATACTATTCCTTCAACTTTTCGAAGAGCCTGTACAGCCTGTGCAAACGATGTCACATTTTGACTGTAAAACCAGAGAGTAACAGAGATAGATACTTACTTGGTCGGCCACCGTAGAATCTTCGTCGCCCATGTACAATACCAATTCAGCGATGAGGTTAACGATAGAACTCCCGATCAAACTGTCGATGTCGATTTGACCGTTACCAGCAGCTTCGTTGAGGACAGAGGTGATAAAGTTCAAGATGTTCCGTGTTTGGCCAGGCTTCGAAGCCATGAAGGCTCGCGCGAGGATCTTGCTTTCGTGAGTCAGAAACAGGCTGTGGTTCTTTTTCTGAGTTGCAGCAGAAATAGCCTCTAGCGTCGGTCGATCCTGGTTGAAGAAGATTTGAGGCAACGTGTGAACGAGAGTGACGTTCAGGAAGTCCGACAACCTAACGCTGAGGAAACGAGCTACTTCGTGCAAGGCGGATGGTTGCTTACGCATACGAGTGATAAGGAAAGGCGCGATTCGGTCCATGAGTGGGAATAGGAAGGAGTAGTGTGTCGTTTGGCGATGTTTAGCTATTGCAGAGAGCTGCACTTGACTGTCAATATAAGATTAGTTGTAGACTAACAAGCTCCTACCTGCATGTATGCTACTCCTTTCAACACGGGGTTCGACTGACCAAGCGTGGAGAGTAATGGAAGCAGGGACTTGACCAGTATACTTGATGCTGCAATCCTGATGGCATGTCATTATGTTTCGTAAGACAAGGACAAGCATGACACTCACTTGGCGATGGATCCACTCGTGATGATGGCGGTCTCGTGAAGACACGTATCCGAAGTGGCGAGAACTTGGGACAGCGCACCAAATATTGCGTCTGTGTGCGAGGGACGGCCAAGCCGTTGATATAGCTTGACCAATTGTACAAGACAACGGCTGGAAAATGTTACCATTGGACGAATTATTTAGCGACATATAAAAGGCACACTTACCCAGCACCCAGTCGAACGCTCCTGTCAACATCCTTGAGTCCCCTCGAAGCAAGCTGCGTTACGTGTTCTAGTTTTCCGCCTCCGTATGAAGAAGTTTGGTGATTAATGCTGCGCGCGAGAGCGTCGTATACAGCTTTCCTAACCAACGGTGTTGTCTCATTTTCGGGGCCATCGAGGAGGAGCATAGACACACGTAGGCAAGGTTGCAGGGCATTTACGCCAGACTTGGTCGGCTCCATGACACATCCTGACTCTGAATGACGAGCCAGCGCGCAAGGTAAACGGAGGAGCTCTGCAGCAAGCTTGATCCGTGAGGACGCTGAAGGATTGTATAGTGGTCTGTAATCGTCAGTTAAAAGTTTTTCCATTCGCAACTGCGAGCCATACCTCTCGAAACGAGCTTCGATGTCGGAGATGGCCCTGGACACGTAGTGCGAATCGCTAGTGCTCTCGTCGTCATCCATCCATGCGAGGTCATCCGGCTCCACAATCGCCTGAGTTATAGTTCTCAATGTTGCTCGCCATGAGTGCACGTTCGCTGGCTCAGCAGACCGATTAGAGTCTGCGCGGAGAGCCGCCTGCGCATCCAGCTGGGCAGTTATTGCAGCTACAAGGTTGGCAACGTCGTTCGCCTGCCCAGCTGCCGCTAACGTACGTCGAATTTCGACGAGGGAGTCGCTATCTAGCCGTTGTAGGCATGTGCGCACGTATACGCAACACGCTTCCTGAGAAATTACTTTCAGAAAACTATACAAGGGTTATGAATGACCTACGTACATGTAAATCTCGGGTATCTTCGCCCCAAGTATCGAGTGTCAATGTAGCAGCGACTGCTTTAAGATTTGTGACGGAAACGGCGGAAGGGAGCGAGATAGATAAAGATTCTGCCAATAAAGTATCACAGCCTTTCCATGCGTCTGTTGGGCCGTCTTGAATCCTGCTCAACAAGACATGCGACCGAATATTTTCTCCAATGATAGCAAGATCCGGATAGTCTTGAAGTGCCCGAGACAGCCCATTTACTAGCCTGACTGTAGCTCTTGCACGTTTGGCAGTGGTGGTTCTGCATGTTGTTGATAAGAGGTGTTGATACGTTCGTTGCGTGACTGTGACAAGTCGATAGAATACATCGGCGACAAGAGACTGCGATAGTAGGCGAGGATAGAACGCGTTGAGAAAGATTTCGAGCATTGAGGTCATAAAGAGAGGCAGTTCCGCGGGGTTAGCCACTCTAATGACATGAATATCCTACAGGGTCGCAAGTTAAGTCTGTTACGATAACTAGGGTGCGTTGGTGGCAATGTTAGCGTACCGAATCTAACTTGGCTTCATCATAGGATGTGATTCGAGGCTGGGTAAAGAATGCTATGGAGAGCACCCCGTCCGCGTGAACAGTTGACTGAATATCTAATCACAAGGGTGGACAACATTAACATGAAGCATGATGAATAGGCAAAGATTGTACTCACCTGTACAGGCCTCGATACACTCGGACGTCAGGCTCCTCAACAACTCCCAACCTGCTGGGTTACTGCCATCGTTCTCATTGTCACGTCTCACGCTATTCCCCAGGCATTGAAGGACTGCCACGATTGCGTTGACAGCCTTCCGGCGTAAGGTAGACGGAGTAGAATATCCGTCTTCGTCAGATATATCAGGAATGTCAAGCCATGTATCCAAAACATGACAGACGTCCAGCAACCGAAGAACAAGCGACTTAGCGAAGCTGTCTTTACCATGAAAGATGTCTCCGACATGCAAAGTTGCTCGCGGAATAAATTCGAGGGTGACTTCCGTCAACTTGGTTCTTTCGTGCAGTGTGGACCAGATATATTCATGAGGGGGTGGAAAACGTTTGAGAAGGTGGTCGTTAAGACTCTTTATGAGATGGAGGCATGCTTCGCGGTAGTCCTCCGAAGTTTGCGCATTGTCCGATGCAAATTGGTCGGACAGATTCTGGAGGAAGTCGAGTAGTTGCGCTGCCGACGCATCTGATGCGTCCGGGTCAAACGAAGGGATTGGAAGTGGTGTTGGAGGTATCATCCAGTAAGTTGCATTGGAGGAGATGTCGAGACCAGCCTGCGCAGAACTTGCAAAGTCGCGTCCAAGTCGCGTCGGGTCGCGCACATGGTAGCGTTTGATGCCATCACCCCTGCATGCTCTGTTACATAAGCGGCCAATGTATAAAGATGGCCATGGCCATGTAATTGGTAAGTACTTCTACAAAAGCCAGCAGGTTGAAATGATCTTTTGTGTGGGATGCATGTGACAAGGACCCTGATAGTAGAGTATAGGCTAGCAAATGATTGGACTACAAGTCACTAATACTGTGATAGTGGTTAGTCAGCAGATGAAACACCATAGGAAAGAAATTAGGGCAAAAATCATACACTGCGACACACACACATTCAGTAGTGTTCTAATGTGACTGACAATTTAAATTGATTCATGCTAATTATTTGGGTGCAAGATCTCCTGAATCTCTTGCAATCCACTAATCACAATGGCAAGTGGGCCCAAAGCACCCAGCTACCACAAACAAATAGCTGCATATCATATGAAATACTGAAGCCCTAGCCCACTGATGGAGGCTCATTGAGAAGATATAACTTATAAGAAAGTACAACACCTTTACACAATGTTCAATCTTGTCACACTTAATTGATTTATAATGAATTGAATATTGTATCCCAACATTCAGACTGCCAGGCTATTTTTAATACACATGTGACATGATTTATAACATGCTAACAGTGACTGACTCATTCAGCTCCAATGCTGGCTGACATACACAATAGCATGACAAAGCATAGTCACCAAAATATTCTATTTATAACTTCTAGTGACAAATCATGAGCTTAGCAAAGCTATAAATAGTTTTACGGAGATTGTCCCTGACAGTGAGACACTTTAAATAGCTCTGAAACATGTTTCACTGATTAACACAGTGCACTGCCAAGAATCAGCACCTCTGAAATCTAAGTCAGCAGCCTCGAAACACCAGGCAGCAGCTCCAAAAACTGAATCAGCAGCTCCAAAAACTGAATCATCAGACCCGAAATTTGAGCCATCAGCTCCAAAATCTGAGTCAGCAGTCCCGAAACATGAGTCAGCAGTCCCGAAACATGAGTCAGCGGCCCCGAAACATGAGTCAGCAGCTCCGAAACATGAGTCAGCAGCCCCGAAATCTGAGTCATCTGCTCCAAAACATGAGTCATCTGCTCCAAAACATGAGTCATCTGCTCCAAAACATGAGTCATTGGCTTGATATGACTCATCAGGCCTACATCACATGATCACCATTTGGCAGCATATATAAACCCCAGCGACACTTGGAATACCTCAAACCAAACTCATACCACAACCACAACCACAACCACAACCTTCATAACCACAACCAATCAGTCAGTATGAACAACAGCATTCATACCATCACCCAAGTGCAGGTCACCCAAGGTAACCGCCACACAACCACTACTCAGCTTAGGGATGGCTTGAGAATTGTGAGAGTGAATGAAGCTTCAAGGGCAAAGCTCCCAAGCGGCCGTTACACGAATATACCCAACATCCCCCCACCCCCACCCAACACAGCCCATGCAGTTCTTCAGTACCAACAGGTACTTGCTATGCTGCAGCTGTACACAAGCAGAAGCTCAACTGCTGCTAAACAGTCTGGCAACCCCATTCTTGTTGCCTTTTCACCTGGAGTCATCCAGAATGCACTCCGAAACAACTCAGCTTCCCCTTACATAGGACAAGCCTCCAACAGTACCATCAACCCACACAGAATCAGTGTTGTCCCCATGCAGCCCAGATGGGCTGCGCAGGCACACTCAGGCCGACGTACTGATACAGCTAGTCGCCTGTCTCCCCGACATGGAGTTCCGACAATGACCCTGGAAACACTGTTCAAATTACCCTCTGACGTCAGACGACTGATGGTGCGTGCACTGGCCAAACAGGTGCGACGCCACCACAGACGACACCTGTCAGGCTGGCAATTCAGGAAGGGCATGGACGGAAAGTGGATGTTGCAAGATTACAAGGGCAAAACAGCCTCGCTCGAGGCTATTGCTACAGAGTCTCAGAGACACACCATCTTTTCATTGCCGTTACCAGTGGTGGTGGGTCCGGCCCTTCAGGGCCACCCACCCACTCCTTCACGTCAGGTCAGCCGCTCGAAACCTGCGGCACCGCGGGCTCGCAAGGACATCCGTAAGCTAGCCATCAAGAATTCCTGGCGGTCGACTCAGTCGGGTAGTCGTGAGATTGAGAAACGCGAGAGTCGTTTAAGATACACGCTTCACGCCGCAGATATTGTCCAGGATGCAGAGCCTTCGAATTCGCCTGACCAGTCATCTTCGCTCGTTATAGTCAAAGATGGCGAGGATGATTCGATACTCTCCAAGATGTTCGGCAATGTTCAGCTCGGCGGTGGCCAGTCCACAGCGGCAGACATCATCCAAGGTCAGAGTGAGAACGCACCCGGAAACGAGTCAGAGCCGTCAGCCGCCTCTCCTGTTATCGTTCCGAATGAGGTGTGCACCGAAGACGTAGCGATGGATGCAAGTGAGCCTCCCGCGCAGCTTGAATCAGCCTCGGTCCTCACGATGCGCTTTGCTGAGGTAGCCGCAGATCTCTTCCCAGAGGAGGAGAGGTCCGCCATCATGCAAGCACCGATTACAGTAGCTTCTCCTGATGGGCTGGTCAACGAGCCCGACGGAGAGAAGAGTTCCCAGAACGCGGCTGACGAAATGGTTCCCGCGCACAGGCGTTCTTCAGATGAGGATGCTTGAGTATAGGCGATATATCCACATTAGAGACTTGACGTGGACAGTAGTAATAGTCGCAGAACCAGAAAACAGGAGAAAAAAAGAGGGAAAAGAATAAAGACGGGGATGGTGAGCGAGTGAGGCAGGGACGGGGCGAAGGTGGCTGATGTTCGCTCGATCGACGGATGCTGGCATCTAGATAGCGATCTCACACCGTGTTTCCGTTCTTGGGCTCAGTCGTTCACTGTCCTCTACAAAACATCTATATATGTACTCTTTTGTTTTTTATTTATGTATTTATGAGCGCAATATACACGAGCGCAAAGACTCTTATTTATTGAAACCCACCCAATCGAACGTGTGAACCGACCCGTGTGTGGCATATCACAGAGTAAGCCAATCGAATCATCAACTAGAACTAACAATGTCTTAGCAATACACAAGGTAAGGCTACATGAGGCAAACATCGCAGTAGATAACTCCTTGCACACCAGTAAGAAAGCTGGCCCAAGGAAACCTCGCACTTATTTCTTCCCCGCCCGCTTCTTATCCCTAGCCTTCGCCTTCTCCATCGCCTTCTGTTCCGCTCTCTCACCTTCCAGCGAACTGAACACCCTCTTCATGCTATCATTATATGCCTTATCCTTCTCCTTCTGTTTCTTCTGCTGTTCCGCAGCAAGGAATCTGGCGTCCTTCCGAAGCTCGCGAATGGCGCCCTTCCTCTCCTGCTTGACCTGAGCACGCAGCTTGGACGCTTCGTTCCGCTCGTGATCTGGATCGCGGTTGCGCAGGTAGTTCGAGGACGCGTGTTCGAAGCGGGGGATGTATGAAGGGATAGGGATGGCCTTGTGTGCCTGCAAGGCTAGCGGTCGACGTGATTGGCGGGAGAACTTGAGAAGGCGGCCCAGCGTGTCCTTTGTCGAGGAGAGCTTAGTCTACAGACGTCCAACTGTGAGTGATCATTCGTAAACCGTGCAGAAACTCCTGACCGTTAATTCTGAAGGCAGGCCATCGCCTTTGATTCCTTCCAACAACGCAAGCCCTGGCTCGAATAACTCAATAAAAGCGTTCAAGCTCTTATACAAGTCTGCGAACTGGCCCAGCAACTCCAAACTCATATTCAACAAGTTGACCTTCGCCTGTTCTTCCACCGACCCCTCCGACAAAAGCTTCCCCAAATCCGGCTTGGCCACACTAAGCTTCTTCGTCGCTTTCCCCGGAACTATGGCCAACGACTTGCATCTCTCCGAGCCAAAATCGGGCGCGGGGAAACATCCTGGCAGTGAAGACTCGTCCTTGAACGAATTCGGTGCGAGGTGCAATAGCGAGTTGTACACAAAGTTGAGCGCTTCTGGTACAAGACGTTTGGAGAGGTCTTCATACTGTAAGAACAGCGTACACAGGAAGAGCCCACTCGCGAGGTCGGATAGCGATCTGACACGACAGAGACCAAGATATGATCCCATAAGGAGCCGAGCGGGTGAGATAACGGGATGGTTCATGTCACTCGTCGGCCAAACGAGTCCTATGACACGGAGGAACGAGAGCTCTGGTAGGCCTGGCCATGTTTTTGACGAAGAGTCAAGAACGCCGTGCGATAATCCCCGCTTGAGATTTTTCTGCATGAGGTTGAGTTTCTCGACGAAGTGACCTGCTGACTCTATAGGATAAGATTTTGTGAGGGCGTAGACATGGGGAATGAGCGATGAAAGGAGGGTGAATTTTGGTGTTGGTGGAGATGTTATGTACAGTATGTGATCAATGAGTACGCCGCTCAGTGCCTGGAGTACTGTTAGCAGGATTCTTTACAAGCATCGAAACCCGCTCACCTGCAGCTTGTACTTGTTATCCTGCGCCAGACTTGGATGGTGTAGGGTGCGTATACGTTTCACAACAGTCGGCACGTCGGCATCGTCGATGTCCTCAATAATTTCGAGGAACTCGTCGTGAGTTTCCGGACAGGGGAACGTGTAGGGCAGCTCCTTCTTTCCTTGGGCGGTCTTCGTTTTCTTTGGCCGACTTTTACTTGGCTTTACTAACGCCTCCGACTCGCCCTCTTCTCCTGCATCTTCTCCCTCTGATTCAGAGTGGTCACTCGCAATATCATCTCCCCCCTCTTCATCATCATCCTCTTCATCTTCACTGCCGTCTTCGTCTTCTTCCCCATCTTCCTCCTCGTCATCCTCGTCTTCACTCCCCGGTGCAACTTCTTGTCCTTCAAGGCCCGCGCCAAGCCCGGGCCACCCATCATCTCCCTCCTCCTCATCCATGAAGTCGTCATCCAAATCATCGCCGCCTCTCTGCCTCTTCTTCCCCTTTCCCTTCCCTCCCTCGTCCTCATCACCACTGTCCTCCAACCCCTGCATTCTCCTCAGTCTCTGCTTCTCAGCCTTCTCTAATGCCTCCTTCTCCTCCAAAGCCAGCTCTTCCTCCGTTTTCGTCCTGTCCTTCGGCTTCGCCCGCTTCTCAAACGCAAGCTCGCGCACAAATTGGTCGTACTCCTGATCCTTCTCGTCTACTGGCAATGTGATAGGTGCCGCCTTTGTGCCAGTTTCCTCCACTTCTGGTACAGCTTCACGTTTCTCCGCAGGGTCAGGAGCGTAAAGGAGAGAACGCAAGTCGTTCAATTCCTCGTCGAGCTGGTGTCGAAGGTTTTCGTCCTCCTCTTGCTGGGCTTGTCTTGCGAACTAAGGAGAATGTTAACTTCATGTACGAGAAATCAGAGCGCGCATTAGCGAACCTTGTGCTCCTTGCTCTTCGCAATGACCTCCGACATGACCTCTGCCTTACTCTTCTTCCTCTCGGGCTCACCGTCTTCGTCCTCATCCTCCTCTTCATCATCGTCAAACCCTCCAAAATGGGACTTCTGCACAGTTCTTCGGTCAATAGCGCCTACAACAGACGGTGAGCATCCCGAACAAAAAATACGCTACATTGAAGCATACCAAGGTCTGCTTCCTCTTCATCATCCAAACCCAGTCCGACGTTATCGAAGTCATCAAGGTTCGACAGACTTTGTCCATAATGAGTCAGTTCGTCTTCATCTTCGAGATTGTACGTTGCTCCCTTCGAAGCCCTCTGTCTCTCGCGAGTGAAACGTTCAAGCATACGTTCCTCTGGAGTCATGGTCGGGTCGTTCTCGCCAAACCGACGGTCAACAATACCGCCGGCATGGTCTCTTTCCTCGTACTCTTTGAGAAGAGTTTTCTTCCTCTAAACACGCCAGACATGAACTCAGTGTCTGCCAGTCAATAGACTCAATAACGCACTCTCTCGATCCCGGCCTGCTTGCTCTGCGCAGGCTTTCCCATAGTTCCAGCAATCTTCCGGCCCCCAACGTCGTGTTTCAGCTTCGTAACCTTGACATCGAACGGGTTCATTTTCTGCTGGATATCCCTCAGCTTCGCCGCCTTCCTCTCCTTCTCCTTTTCGTCAAGAACGCTGCGTTTTCGTTTCTTGCCATTATTTTGGTTCTGCTTTGACACACCGGCCTGCGCGAGTGCCGACTTGAGTTGTGAGAGTTGTGAGCCTTTCGCCATAGTTGCGGCGTGCGCAGAGGACAATGAGCTGAAGCACGTAAAGTATGCAAACACACCAAGAAGACTCAGAACGCTTTCAGAACTTGCAATAATTTTGGTTAGACGCCCTGAAGTGCCGATCATTTGTGTTTGGCGCTATTTGGTGCGTCGTATTCAGGTACTTATCTCAACTCTCTTCATGTTACTGCCAGCTACATCCATTGCGTCGAATGAATCGCATCTCGCGCAGCCTCTGTATGCCGTAAAGCAGTGACTTACAAGCGCAGAGTAACATGGCCTCAGGCGTTCCCGAGTTCTGTAAGGTTTTGTTTCACTCACTTCAGTCGCACAGGCACAATCGACTTCGCCCACTGCTATCCAGCTCGTCATTGGGTACCATGCCCGGCAGTCCGTACACCACGGACACTTTATGTAAGGTGGGCACTCCTTTGCTACTGCGCCTTCAGACCTTCAAGTCTCATCAGAACCCTAGACTCTGCAGCTGACACCCATGGACGCCCGACATACACACCCAGAGACCTGCCTTTAACAGCTGGTTATCCCTATTTCTAGGATTCCGGGAGTACATCTAATGCCAAATGGCATCGCTATTAGTGCTACTCGACACCGCGGGACTCGTAAACCCGTCACCTTATCATGTCGACGGCTTCATCTGTCTCCTAAATCTTCTGACCGGCGGTAGGTACGGCTACCGGGAGATCATAATCTCACGACCGTACAAACGGGAAGGGAATCGGATATAAAGACACGCTTAACGGAGATTTACATGACAACCTCCCCAGTTCTCCACTCTGTTGTGTACCCAGGCCAGCCATGTGTCAAGATCCTGCTAACCATGCAACAGATTTGTCAACTGCACAAAGCCATGCAAATGCAAAAGGCCAAAGTCAGCCTCCTCCGCACGTATTGGAGACCATAAAGGCCAGAATTGACGAACTCAGCCCCGACCTACGCAAGTTATCCTTGGATCTTCACGGTAAAGCAAAAGTACTTCGTTGGCCACAGTTACTCACGTCAACGGGTTTACACAGCTAACCCCGAACTCGGTTTCGAAGAGAAGTACATCATACTCTGCTTGCAGTATAGTCCCTGACATTACTTATTCACTGATCAAACCATTCGCTCTCCCATCAGACACGCACACGACGTCCTCACGAACTACATCGAAAAACACGGCTTCACCGTCACAAGACGCTACAAACTCGAAACCGCCTGGCGGGCAACATACACCCATGGCACAGGCGGTATCACTCTGGGGATAAACTCCGAGATGGACGCGCTCCCGAATATCGGACATGCGTGCGGACACAATCTTATCGCCGTCTCCGGAATTGCAATGGCACTCGCTATCAAGGCTGTTATAGTTAAGTTCGACATCGACGGAACTATCGTGTTGCTTGGCACTCCAGGTATGTATGTTCGAGAACTACACTACTTATCAATTTGCATCGTTCGTCGCGGCTGACTGGACAATTTCGACGTATTTAGCGGAAGAAGAGGGAGGAGGTAAAGCTCTCCTTCTCGAAAAGGGCGCGTACGACGGGATAGACGTTTGTGTGATGTACGTATGCGTCTACATCGACCTCCGTACCTACTTCACTCTGAACGTGCATCAACAGGACTCACCCCATCTCCGGGCCTCCCTCCTCAGCGTTGATCATCTCATCGCTTGCCCGACAATCCCTCGACGTCGAATACCACGGAAAGCCGTACGTATCCTACCACCATCCCACCACCTCGAATTGTCTCTGACTATCTGGCCCTGATATGTCGCAGGGCCCATGCAGGTAACGCACCATGGGAAGGAAAGAACGCCCTGGACGCAGCTGTACTTGCATACACCAATGTCGGTTTGCTAAGACAACAACTCAAACCCGATCATCGTGTACACGGGATTATTAAGGGGAACGGGTGGGTCGTGAACGGTAGGAGTCTTTGACTGCCTCACTATGTGAGGGCGACTGACTTGTATTGTTTTGCAGTTATCCCGGACTATGCAAAGATGGAGTGCGTGCATTTTTACAATGATCTCAGAGTCACTGAGGCTGATAGAATGACCCGCCAGGTGGCTCATCCGTGCGCCAACAGCTGCAGACGTCGAATCCGCCACTGAACGAATCCGAGGCTGCCTTGAGGCAGCTGCCATCGCCACTGGTTGCCGCGCAGAGTTCACAGTGCCAAACCCAGCGTACAAAGAGCTGCGGCACAACGAAACATTAGGTACGCCATCGTATCACACTTCAACTCCCGCTCCCACTCCCTCTTAACGTATCACTGATTAAATCCTGTAGCTAAAGCCTTTGACACACTATACTCGCACCACTTCAAGTTCGGCGAAACATTATGGGTACCTACGCCCTCGGGTGCTTCAACCGACTTCGTACGTTCTCATCTTCATGACACTCGCATCAGTTTACTACGCCTGGGTGTGCTGTGACTGTGACTGAGCATTGAGTATCGAATATTGTACTGAGTCCGGGATTGCGACGCGTTCACAGGGGAACGTCAGCTTCGGTACGTCCCCATCTCTATTCCAGCCCATCCTAGCACTGACTTGATCACGCTCTCCTTTGAACTTTTCCCCATGGTCTTGCAGAGATACCCTCTATACATCCCATGTACGGTGAGTGCCTCCCCATCATGCAAATTTGCCCCAGTCCTCACTCGCTCTCACTCTTTCTCTGCAGCAATCCCCACAAAACCGGGCGAAACGAACCACACGGCAGGGTTCACCGACGCTACGAAGACAGAAGAGGCGCACGTGCTGACGATGAACACCTGTAAAGCGTTGGCGGCGGTGGGCGTGCGAGTGTTGTCGGATGAGGGGTTTTATCGAGAGGTGTGTTCTTTTGCTGGTATTGTGCCTGTAATGTGGATATCATTGCTGAGAGGGATGGTATATGTTGTGTAGGTTCGAGAGACGTTTGAGAAGGATAGGAAGATTCGTACTGGATTGAGGACGCGGTCATGACATGAGATTTATCGTACTGGCCGAAAGCAATGCATCCTATCGTCTAAGCCCAGTGATATACCGACTAACAACCATTATTGATACGGCCACGGCACTACACTTCTAAGCAGCACACCAAGGAAGACCAACTACCAAGAACATAAGAGCAACACAACACAGCACAACAGTCACAGTACAGTCATTAGGTACCGGCGTAACCGCAGTGAGACGAGAGCGAGGAAACGAGAATGAGCAAAGCCACTATTATCCGTGTACTTCGCAGTCTATAAAGTCTCAAGGGTATGATTCCCAGCCTCCACTGAAGTCTCCTACTCTCCCCTCCTCCCTTGACCCCCTTCCTCCTCCCCCCTCTTCTATTCCCAAGTTCACCCAACGATCGCCACCTCACTGCACCCTCTGAAACGGCCCCGCAATGCTCTCCAAAAACGCCTGTCCAAGTCTACACCGCACATACTGCACCGCCGAATAATATTTGTAGTCCGTCCACAAGAACCATCTCGAGTGCTGCGCGGCGATCTTGTCGTAGTCGACTTGCAGCGCCCCGCGAAGGTCGAGCCAGGTTTTGGTGACGTCGGTAAGGATGGCGTCCACGCCCCACCGGACGGCTTCCATCATACATTCGGGGTCGTTGACCGTCCAAACCATGACTTTTTTGTTCGCTGCTTGGCATTCTTTGCGGAATCTATTTAGGGTAGAAGGAATAAGAGTGCCAGTTGAGCTTACGAACGTTCATGTGGTGATGTCAGAAGAAGGGAGGAGTACGCACGCTTCGCCATCAGCGGTCGCCAACGACGCGAACCACATCGAGAACACATCCACGTTGTCCCAGAAATACGTCCTCGCGACGCTCGTGTCTCCACCAATGTACGATCGCCGGCAATACGGCAGGATCGTCTTCGCGTGAGTGAGGAAGGTCGGGTGCCAGAGTCCGAGGATGATACGCGGGGCGAGCTTCGTCTCCCAGTCCGGTTGGGCGGAGAGAATGGTGTGCATGAGGGTGAAGAGACGGGCGGGGTCGTTATTGGGTTTGACGTCAATGTTGAACATGATGTGTTCGTTCTCCGGCTGAAGGAGAAAGAGCAAGGTAGGTTATGGGGGGTATTAGGGGAGAGGCAGGAGGAGCGTACCTTCATGAGGAGAGTGACGGTTTCGGCGAACGTGGGGATGGACTGCTTTGGCTCCTTGATGGTACGCAGGTGCTCCATGCCGTCCTCGCCATACCAGTTGCGTTCTTTGATGAACCCGGTCCCGTTCGTGGTTCTGTGCAACGCTGTCCTCGTGTCACGTATGGCTCCTTGATAATAACAAGGGATAGAAACTTACAAGGATCGTGGAACATGACGACGACGCCGTCTAATGAAACATGGACGTCTGCTCATGATTACGGTTACGGATTGCGACACGGTAGAACTGGCGGTTCAAATACCGCTCTCGATGCCATCTGCGCCGTCTCGCATGGCGGCCTCGAAGCTGGCGAGCGTGTTCTCGGGGAACGCTGCTGATGCCTACAGTGCAAGAGATTGTGAGTCAGTCTCGGGGTCGATCGACGTGGCAACAATAAGCGGTGGCACTGACCCCTCGGTGACCCCAACACTCTGGGAGGTTTCTTGATACTGGCGACATTGTATACCTAAAGAGTGAGAAATAGGAGAGGAGGTGTAGGTGCCTGTGTGGGCGTAGGAGGAGGGGGAGGTGGTGGGTGAGAGGAGAAGATGGGGGGCGCAGAAGGGGTCTTATAAGTGCCGGGATGGGACGCATGAAAAGGGCTGATTGAGGGCGACAGTTGGAAAAGCGTGCGGCCACCAGGAGCAGATGCTTACGTTGGCAAATACTGGTACCCCGGGGGTCGTTGCGTAAAAATAAATTCGAGAGGAGAGCAAGGGACAACTCAGATCCCGACAACATTTCCCGATCTCCCCACCGGCTAATCGGGCAATTATAACCTCCCAGTGGTCTTATCTCGTTGAGGCCATGGAACGTGCTCATCTCTACTTGTCCAGAGCCACTCCTGGCCATAGCACGTTCGAGCAGCTCACGCGTCATCTCCGCACGACTAGGGATAACTCTAACGGTACTCTAAACAAAATTATCTCTTCATTTCACCTTGCAAGTCGACCTCCAGGGGTATCAACATGCACAGTGGTCGCACGACCAAGAAGACCGCAAATGTGTCCATTTACGTGAAAATCGTCTCATTAATTGGCACCTTCCAGGTTGTACCGAGCCGAACTTGAATAGCCTTTTAGATTTTTAGGTTATCCATCTGCTGGGGTTGGCAGCACGCCTAATCACGAGTTCCTCTCTTCCCCCGCGCCTCACGCACCATTCCCATCCTTCACTCGCACACTTCACCGCCTCCCATTCTAATATCTTAACAGCACGATGTCGAAGATCCGTGTAGCTATTCTCACAGGTACGCCCGTGCGTCTGCCCCCACATTCCAGGCATGCATGCATATCACGGCTGATCTTTCTCATTCCCATTCAATCATTCATTCTGACTAAATCAATTACTGTAATATCACAGTAAGCGACACCGCTGCCCAAGATGCCTCTGCAGACAAGTCTGGCCCTGCCATTCAGCAGATCTTCGTCGAGCACGGTCACGAGTGCACACACACCGCCATTGTTCCGGACGACGAGGCTCGCATACGGTCCATCGTCCAAGCATGGTCCGAGCAGGGTCAAGCTGACTTGATTGTGACCACCGGAGGTACTGGATTTGGTGTGAGAGACCGGACACCAGAGGTACGTCTTGCTCCGATAACGAATGTGGATTGACATCGCCGACGAAGAGCACACACAGGCGATATCTCCCCTCATCGAGCGCGAAGCTCCGGGCATCGTCCATCTGCTGCTTGCGACTTCTCTACAGAAGACCCCCTTCGCTGCTCTTTCGCGTCCAGTAGCAGGGACGATCAAGAATACGCTAGTCGTCACACTCCCTGGCAGCGTCAAAGCCGTCAAAGAGAACACGATCGCGTTGCTCAGTGGAGGAGTGGCCACCCATGCAGTCGATCTAATCAGAGGTGGTACAGGCAAGCAAGTGCACGCGGCTCTCGCCGGAGGAGGACTTCCATCGTCTGTATCCTCAGAGTCAGAAACCTCAGTATCACCTGCGTCGTCCACGGGCACGCATCTGCATGAGCACCACCACCATCATCACCATCGACACCACCAACACCCTGGAGAAACATCTCACAACTCTCCTCAGCCCAGGACTGCATTGTCACACGATCCCTCTGCTCCTGGTACGTACCATGAATCCTGAGAGTCATCGCGGGTTGCTAAGACATCTGCAAACAGTCTCAGCTCGTCATCGCGTGTCCCCGTACCCGTTGCACTCCCTCGAATATGCACTTGGAAAAGTCTTGACTGAGATTCACCCATTGCCGGCAGAAGAGCTATCTGTAAGTTACCGTATACGCGCCAGCCCAACGTCCGCTTACTCTGCTCTCAGGTCACAGCTGCCCTCCGTGGTCACATTCTCGCCGAAGATGTCTTTGCCCCGCACGATGCCCCTCGCACTGCAACAACAAACGTAGACGGCTACGCCGTCAGATGTAAGAGTCTCTCTCTTCCGCAAACAGCTTCTCCTGACACCCTGCCGTCCTCCACTCTAGCATCTGACCCTCCAGGCATCTACAAAGTCCTCACCCCACAAACCCTCCCCGTCGGCCAATCCGTCCCTCCAGGCCACGTCTACCGCATCAACACAGGCGCACCCCTTCCTCCAGGCACCGACGCCGTCCTCATGGTCGAAGACTCCCGCCTCCACAGCACAATCCCACCCAACCCTTCTACTAGTAATACACAGGAAGAGGAGAACGAGATCGAATCCCTCGCACAGCTCGACCCAGGCGAGAACGTCCGCAAACCGGGGTCTGACGCCCACCAGGGCGACCTCGTGCTCGAGAAGGGCACCGTCATTCACGCGCACGGCGGTGAGATCGGCACGCTCGCCTTCGTTGGGCGGACGTCCGTGCAGGTGTACAAGAAACCCGTCGTCGCCATCCTCAGCACGGGCAACGAGCTCTTAGACCTCCAAGCACCGGACAACAAGATCGAGGGGGATGGCTGGGGTGGAATTTGGGATACCAATCGACCCAGTTTGAGTGCGGCATTGGAGGGCCTTGGGTACACTGTCCTGGACCTTGGTATCGTCCCGGACGATCTCGACAGCCATATCAAGGCTCTCCGGAGGGGCATCGCAGAGGCGGACGTCGTGCTCACCACGGGCGGCACGAGCATGGGCGCGTCGGACTTGTTGAAGCCTGTCATTGAGAGGCATCTGAACGGGACGATACATTTTGGGAGGGTGAAGATGAAGCCGGGGAAGCCCACGACGTTCGCGACGGTGCCAAGTGAAAAAGCGGGAGGGGACACGCCTGTATTTGCGTTGCCGGGGAACCCGGCGTCGGCGTTGGTGACGTTCCATGTGTTCGTGATTCCGGCGTTGAGGAGGCTGGGTGGGTGGCCGGTTGGGAGGTGCCAGCTACCTAGAGTAAGAGTAAAGGTGTGCATACAAGGCCATTGATACTAAGCGTGGCGGCTAACGTTGTGATTCCACGATAGATTCAACATCCCATGACTCTCGATCCGAGAGTAGAGTTCCACAGGGTGATGATCAGAGCTGAAAAAGACGGGCTGAAGGCGTATAGCACCGGTGGCCAGCGGTCAAGTCGTGTTGCTAGTCTTGCGGGTGCCAATGGGCTGGTAGCACTGCCAGTTCTGACTGAGGGGGGTCCAAAGGTGCTTGAGGCGGGGGAGTCCGCTGACGCTATCGTCATCGGTGAACTGCACGCCAAATACTGATGGCGGGGTAGAAGGGCGAAGGAAATGCGAATGTAATGTACGATAGCTTGGTGTGAATAGTTATTTCTTGGACATTGCTTCGAATTGCTGGGTGTTTTCCAAGTCAGAAGACTATGCAGGGCTAGCCGATGAGCGGGAGACATACCAATGCATCGACGCTTGCCTGAAGGGCATTCAACTCTTCTTCGAGATGCTCGCGCTGTCGCACGAGCATCTGTATGCGTCGTACATCGAGCTTCTTCATTCCAGCAGTATTGATAGTAGACCGGGCGGTAGACTTTGTTTGTTGTGAGTTCTCAACCTACATAACAACTATATGAGATCGCTCCAAAATGAGGAGGAGGAAATATGTCGACCTTGGTCTGCAGCATGCTCTCTTGCTTCTGTAGTGTCTTGAGCCCTTTCTCTGCACGCGTGAACAGCTCATTGAGCTGAGGCTCGAGATAGTCCGTTAGGTCGGCTTTGTATTTGCGCACTGTGCTTTCCCCTGTAAGTAGGAAAACCTACAGTGGCGTCAGCTCAATGAATTGGGCGAGTGATCTGGTAGGTGCGTACCCGTTCGCTATCGAGGATCTTGGATATCCGTGGTAGATCATGAGTTCCCTGTCGCAGAATCTCTTGAGCTTCATGGGCCTATCGCTCGGTTATCAATAACGGGTCAGAGTCAATAATGACAAGTTTCCCACTCACTTCCTCGCAGCAGTCCTCCATAGCCGCGACGCACTCCCGTAGATACGGACTGCATACCGCCGTGTTGTCCCCCTGGTACAGTTCGCCTGCACCTGCAAAGACCGACTGTCTTGGTGCACCCTTCGGATACATAGAAAGCCTCGACATTCTATTATTCCTATCCATCGCGTGAAGTAGTGGTAAGTTCGGGACGATCTCAAGTCTGGTCGCGTCCAAGCTGGTGGCGCCAATCTCCATTCGCACTCCGTCAAAACTCCGCCACACGCGCACGTATAAATTCGAAAACTTCTGCTCTCATGTTTTCTTCAAGTGTCCTCTCGACCGAACCGAAGCGTTAGCCCCGTCGGGCACAGAGGTTCGTTCTTCTGGTGACGTCCAACTTTCAGGTCGAAGGAGCGAGGCGTCCTCTCGGGGGTGCTCACCAGAACGAGTGTCTTCACGGTCTGCTCCCTCTCGCTACAGCTGACGTCCGCCTTCACGGGTGTTGACTCGCTGGAGGGGTCGATGCGGGCTGGGTTGTTGCACGGCGTTATATTCCTGTACTTGCCGTACTTCGCTACTATGTGGCTTTGACGGTTTGGTGAAACCATAACGCATACATTCCTTCTACTTTCCCACTATTTTCATCTTTTGGTGCCCGAGTATTACATGTACTTAACGAGCTATGGAATGCAATTTCCCAGATCTATACCTTATGGACAACGTCTGTCGATGAAGAAGAATCATGAGCGTCCGGAATCGGTCAGTTGTGCACGGAAGAGGCAAGGCGAACAACGCGTAAGGTCATCTGAGGTGAATACCCGTGGTCGCGTGTCCGCTGCCGCCGCCATATAAATGCTGGACGTCCTCACCCCAAGCATTCCTCGTTCCATGCTTCTGGGATTTGGCTAATACTGCTGCATACACCGGTATGTCCGAGGTTCGCTATGCATTAGCTAGCTACATATACTGATCGAAGTGTCGTAGATTAAACTCTTGACGCGGTGTTCAGCGCCGTTCGCCATGTCTTCCTCGTCTGTAGATCCAGACGTTATACGGCTTCAAAAGGAGATTCGAATCCTTCACTTGCAGCAATTGGAGACGCTTCCTGCATCGAAGAAGCCGTTGTCGAATTTCTGGCCGTCCAGACTTCCTTCGTACTATCAATACATGGAGAAGTGGAGCACGAAAGCTAAAGCCCACATCCGTGCTGCTATAGACGCAAGTAGGTCCATGCATATAGCAGCCTGATAATCAATGGCATGATAAGTATACTCATGCTCGGGGCCGACAGGAGCCACAAGTAGGTAGGTCGATCTGAACGCTTTCATCCGTGCCAGCGTACCCACATGATCGTTAGCCAAGAAATAAACTGGGATGTGGGCCTATACGCTTTCATGGAGAGCGCCGCGGTGTATTTGCGGTAAGCTAGCATGAGGAAAATGCTTTGATGGGCATGCTGCTTATTTGGTCTTTCGTAAGGGACTGGCCAACCTTATTTCTTGCTTCTCAGGCCGCTCGTCATGGACGAACTGAAGAGGGTTTGCAGTTATTAACAAATTCGGATGCAGAAATTCGGAAGCTAGTAGGTTAACCTATCGAAAAGTGGTGTATCTCAAAGTTTAATTTGTATCAGGCTTCAATGTGGCATCCAGACCTTCACTACATAACAATTTGTGGTATGTATCTTAGCTATACTTAGTCGGCAGCAATACCTGACAAGTGTGTTATATGTAGACCTAGTTGAGGTATACTCAACACTGCTAACCTGACTATTGTGGTGTTGACCTTGCACAAGGAACACCCAGACTCAGACCCTACACTAGATGGCCCATTCTGCGGCGCGTTCTTCTCCTCGAACCCCGAAACACCGTTCATCGGTATTGTCTTCAAGGTACATATCGTCTTCCCCGCTAACCTCGCTACCGTCCCCTAATGATCGCGGGATTCTCAGGGAACGCACGTAGAGTCCTGGGAAGAGATGCTAGTCGACCTACGCTACATCCCCGTAGAGTCAACTGGCGATCATCTATGGAACACACATGTCTCACAGGGGGTGTTCAAGACGCTATTTGGGCCGTTTTCGAAGCTGGGCGGCCAGAGCCCATTCGGTATGGCATATCATAATAATACCCTTGCGCTATTTAATGGTGCTACGAACTGACTATCGCCTACCACTCAGACCACATACAAAAAGTCATTTCAATGATCGCGCTATCCAACGGCAACGTCCCAACGGACGTCCACTTGACAGTAAGTAACTCTTCCACTACTACATACGATCATCGACCATTTCACTCAACCTCCTTCGCAGGGTCACTCCCTAGGTGCATCCTACGCCACACTCTGCTACGCAGAGCTCCTCCGTCTCCAAATCAATCCAACCGCCTCGCCCTCACATCACCCAGGCAACCTCCGCATCCGCGACCTATACACATACGGCAGCCCCCGCGTCGCTCTCGAAGACTTCGTCGATGCCCTCTCTGATGCCCTTGATCCAGACTTCGAATATCCAACAATTCACACGCTCACTGACACTTCAAGGTCCTCGGAATCGTCTCAATCCAGCTCCTCTTTCAGAATCCTCACAACATCAGACCCAGTCCCCCTCGTCCCACCCGTCCTCCTCACCGACCCCAAGTTCATCCACCTCGACTCCGCGTATCGTGTCGCTGTGAATGAGGAACCTCATAGAGTGGAGAGCGAACGTGGTACACACCCGAGGCCACCGATGTTGCCGGTGTTTGACATGAGTTCTCATAGTGAGTGATCTATGGAGTGAAGAGGGAGTGGGAGAGCTGACGTCGTTCGTTGTGTAGCTCCGTTTGCGTATTTTGATGCGCTGTATTGGACGGCGAGTTCGAGGACGGCGAAATAATCATTTGAAGACTTGGAGGAGCTTCGATGTGCTTGAGAGCCTAGGAAGAGGATTGACATTCAGCGCAATCCATATGGTTTTAGTCTAGCGGGATTCAAGGTTATTGGATTCACGGATTGCTGTATCTCATCTCACAACAATACTTCTTCTCATATCCAATGACAACACGTTCCATCTATAGCTAACAATGCACACACGTCCGCGGCCGACCACATCGCTGCTGAATGCAAGTGTACACCAAATGCCTTCTCGCGGAAGGTCTCCATTAGTTTTACAGTCTATACACGTAAAACTACAAACATCCAATTATCGTCGCAGAACGTCGAAAGGTCGTAATCAAAGAGGGTCATTACAACTACGAGAGAAGAGGCCTACAACTACTAACTACAAGCGAAAGCACAAAACAGTGTGTCCTTTCGAGCCCAAAAAATGGTCAAAGGAGATTCAAGAAAGCGTAAATGACAGCCGAAAACAGCGAGAGAAACATATATGCATGAGAGGACAGGCCGGCATCAGCTTCCTTTCCGTGTCTATGAAGGCAGCGAATGCCAGGAGTCGTTTGGGGTAAAGGATACAGGGGATATGGGTGCAATGGGAAGTGAGGAACGGACGGTGATTAAGAGCGCGAGCTCTGGGTGAATCGTAGGATTATAAGTGGGGTATATGGTATGCGCGCGTCGTGGCGACGAACTCTCCACCCAGATGGCGGCGAGCGATGATGTGGATAGAGATTTTGGAGGCCTGTATGTCCGCGAGTAGGAGTAAAACCGAAAGAAGGAAGTCGTCATCATCCCCGAAACCAATGAGAAGGAGTGATATGTGGGAGTTATGCATATGTATACAGATAAATGAGGGAACGTGGAGGGCGGGGCGGCTGGGCAAGGTGATGATGATGGTGACGAGGATGAGAATGAATGCGAGTGATCCCAGGGCCAGCGGGAAATGAAGATATCGGGAAAGTCGAAAGATGGTGACCTGAACGCGTCATGGAGCGTTCGTCGTCATACGGCCAGCGCTCGAGGGCGCGCGGCCTTAGACGCGAGCGATTCAGCTCACAGCGGTGTCAGGGCCGAAAAACCATCGCTGAGGGTCACTTCACACAATCGGTCAGCACACGACGTCATCCCACGAGAACCTGAGTGCAGGAAGATCGACATACGCGGTCGCGGCACTTCCACACCGGGGCATCGCAGCCTGGTACGCATCCCTTGGGCCTCCAGAGGCAGTCGCTTGGTGATGTTGTTGCGAAGGCGGAACGAGCTCATACGAACTCCTCTTCGAGTCCGAATCGTCTCTCAACACATCATCTACAATACCAGCAAAGAGTCAGTTAGGCTCGGCAGCGGAGGGCTCGTAGGGCGGGGGAGGGACGAACCACATACCAGGTATCCGCGAATACCCGTTGAACCCGTCCCACCTCGCGGCAGTGTACGCGGTCGAGTCGTTCGCTGTCGTTGCGGTGTATCCGTTGGTCGTTTGGCCGCCGTGGCTCTGACTTTGCACAGACTGTTGCTGCGTTTGCTGTAGAGGTGCGAGCATCGCAGTAGTCGACACAGGACTTTCATGCTTCGTCGGCGTAGAGTAACCGCCAAGGCTACCCTGCAAGCCGTAGTGTGACTGCTGCTGTGTAGATGAGTGGTGTACTGGGGAGGAAAGTTGACGGAAGGGGGGAAGGGCGTATTGCTGGGAGGCAGCAGGCGCTTGGTTGTAGGATGGTTGGGATATCCGTGTCTGCGGCGCAGACACTTGCAGAAGGCTCTGCAGACGATCTTGCCAGTCCCGGTCGGGGCTTACGAGTGCGTAATTTTCTATGAAGAGAGGTTGGTCAGCATCGTACGTGGAATGCAATGAAAGTGCGTTGCGTGGCGTACCTTCGCCGTAGCTCGATCGGGGAGACTCGTCACCCGGACCAGTCATAATGGCAGCAAGAAAATCTTCTTTAGTTGAGCCGAATCTATACAAACACGTAGTTCAGTACGAGTCAGTGTTAGTAATTGCGGCGATGACTTACGGTTGTGTGAGACGGCCTCGGGGTCCAAACGGACCAGTCTTGACTCGTCGGATAATGTGCGCAGCAAGTTGGTCTCGGGCGAGGTCGTCTACGAGAGTACGGGCTCGAGGGTCGTCCGACCCGATGATCGTTCCGAGCAGTGCCTCTACTTGGTGTAGACGGCGCTCGAGAGCAAGAATGTAGCCCTTGGGTGGACCACGTTTGTGACTGGGGCCTGTGAGGGAATAGTCAGCATACAGAGACATTCTGGGCGAAGGCGAAGGCTACTCACCAACATAGGTACAAGCTAGAGAGACACGCCAGACAATGGTCAGCTACGAATTGCAATGCATAGACGCGAAAGGAGGACTTACAGACACCCATGGCGGCACATGCGCGACATACATTCTCCACGTCTGATCGTTCACATTTGCTCTTTGTGCGACGGCATTGATCGCAGGCTGTACGAAAGTCCGCATCAGTATATTGTTGATCGACGATCGCGGTGGAGAGTGTGCTTACCTCTGGTACTTCGTCGTCTGTTTGCGCTGCGTGCAACGCTGCCTGAACGGTCGTCGTCGGAGAGCTCTGGAGTGGTGTTGAGAGGTGGCATCATATTGTTGTTGTTAGTGAGTAGTGGCAAAGGTAGAGGTAGGGGGGTATGGAGAGATGAGGCCCAGGATAGTGCCGGAGGGGGTTATATATGTTTTGGCGGTGGGGTGGAAAACTGTGGAGACTGGAGGAGTATTGCTCCAGACTTTTGCCCTTTTGTATATCGACTCTGGAGCGACACATGGACCCACCGGTGCTTCTTTCAGTTCGGCTCAGAATGAGGTCCCAGGGTCCCGACATCCCGATTGAGGCAGTGCAAAAGAGTCGATGGGCCCAGTCGGCCGACCATAAATAGTAATCAACACATAACAACTCACGTCCCGGCCTAGACGCGAATCTCCCAGATGGTTCTAGCATGCCACCCACCGTCAGTCCACCGTCCGATATTTCCCGTTCTTGTCTCTCCAAGGGGGCCATGAGAGAGAGGATGGAGAGCGAATGCCACAGCGAACGGTCGACCCACTGCTGACGTAGTCGTCGCCAGAGTGGAGACACCCTCTCCTCTGCCCCCAGCGCCCAATCCCCAGCATGGCCTCGAGGTTCGCACGCCACCACGTAAGGCGTCTATCGAAAAGCCACTCCAAGTGGCAGTACTGGCTGCATCAGCACGCTTACATAGCGAAACTCCTGGGCAATCCCATGTAATATCCCCCTCGGTCGCCGCTCCGGATCATACTGCACGGCGCGACGACGGCGCTCAGATTTCTGCGAGCCTATCTCAATCCGCAGATCTCCTCCGGAGTGGAACTTTGCTCTGCCTCATCTCCTCGACCACCGCCCTTGCTGTTCGCCAGACATCCAAGGTACAAGGATTTGCGATCGCCGCGGAATCTTCAGAGCTTCAATTTCTAATTAAATCACTCTATCGGACACGGAAAGTTGGACAATAAGATCTCCGTCAACGCTCCTTGGCGAAACCCTACTGTCGCTTATGTCGCTCGTGCACTTTATCGAACATTTGGGCTATGCACGCAGCTTCTCTACTGTATTGACTTTGTCGAGGTGTCCACAATGTGTCCACGGAACGAAGACTTGGCCGTGCCTTATTGCAATTTAAGCTCTGACTCGTCTGCGGGAGGATCTTTCATATTGCTAAGGTATACAGATTCGCTGCTGCGCAGAACCTTCACGCAAGTTCCACATTCAACATGAATTTATCTCCGATATGGTGTAGTGGCTAACATTATCGCCTCTCACGCGATAGCCCGGGGTTCGATTCCCCGTGTCGGA